>JALPQI010000877.1:0-53566 GCA_025490895.1 Thaumatotibia leucotreta | reverse complement strand
TCCCTTACCTTACAATTAAAGCGCGTATATTTTTTTTACTGAAATCCTATCTGCGTGGTGTGGCCTTTTAAAAATAAAAGAGTTACCAATTTTTTTTTCTGTAATACAATACAATATTTTCGAGGAAATAAAATAAAAGTGCCTCCTTTTCTTGCTTTCGATCCATCGGTCCGGAAAATGTGACAAAAATCTTGAATATTAGGCAGCATATGGAATACTTTAAAAGAAAACTGTTTAGAGCATAATCTGCGCAGCCGTTTTGGACCAAAAACTACGGAACCATACACTGACGTCACTGACAATGGCCAATTGGCCAGTCATACTCTCTCTTGGACGTTTTTTTTAATATTGTATTTGAAATGTGATACCAAAGAAGGCGACACAGACAATTATAGTGAGATTAGTGAGGAAAGTGCCTTTGCGAAATCTTAAAATATATTATTTATGATTTGGTTTCGGTCGACGTTATACAAAATGAAACGTCACAATAACTAGCTATTGTTGTGAAATCGTTATTGACGTCACAAATCAATTATTTGTACATGTCATCATAAATGCGACTAGCATTGTAATCATAACAAAACACGTTAATGCGATGCTGAGGTAATCTAAACATAACAAACGCTGATTTTTCAACCGACAGCACTTTCAATAATAAATAAGATATTTTTTGTTAAATTTAGAACGCATATACGTGGGATTTCTTTTAAAATCTGAAGATCACTTTTAGCATACCTTTTGCTGTTCTTACTGATTTTGATCATCATCATCATTATCGCCAGCTTATCACAGTCCACTGCTGGACATACTTTAGCCCTCTCCCATTATCTACGCGCAAAGACGCATTAGGAGGTAAATTCCCCATACTCGTAATCGCCTCGCAGGGTAAGCGGAGTGGCGATTGCAGTAGTGTGCCCACTATGATGACGCTGTTGCCCATCATCAATCTTCAATAAATGAATGGTGTGTGACACTTCAATTTCGCGAGTCAAATGTATTCTTACAGCCATCATCAGTACGCTACAAATTATTTTGTTAATTTCAGTAAATTGCTTCACCCCTTCCAAAGGTGGGTTTGGCGTAGGATTGCATGTAAGTGATGTAAGTACTCTCTCTCAACCTAGCCTTATCCCTAAGTACATAATTTATTAACTTTTACTATGCATGTTTGGAAATGTAGCTGTAAAATGGCTTACTAGGTACTGGCCATTTGCGTCTATTTCAGACGATTTCAGGTGTAAATGACCGCTTATCATTATCAATTTTATCATCAAAAAGTTAGGAGCCATTTAGCACCAAAGATGGCTCAATTTGACCTTTATCAAGTCGGTACAGTCAAGACAAAAAATGCGCACATTGTGCCAATATATATGTACCTACTTATCCCTAACCTTAATACTGTAAGGTCATGCATATATGTATATATTTGAAAGTTTGTGTATATATTCATATTTTACTTCGAATCAAGGTACGAAACTGATTTTCACATCATTAATTTCGAACATTTTCATTATTTTTGAAATGTCGCAGATATATACTAATTAAAAAAAAGAAATGCATTGAGTTCGAACGTTCAAACGAATCTGTGTCTAGATATTATGTTATAACTACGGGTATTATTGTATTATAAGCTTCATAGCATTACTTACTAGAGGTGCTACAATGGGTTAAAATAACGCTGCTTTTAAATATATCTAGATGAGATACAGGACAACCTTATTCTGGCACACTCGCATGTGGCTCATTTCATAGAACAACACTGTTTTATTAATGTATATCATTATGCAGCAGTAAAAAACTACAATTCCGTCCTCACGCCATTACGTATCATGTTCAGCCCATGAAGACTCAAGGTAGATAGCATAGATATACGTGATGTCATCCGTTATCGGGTTTTATCTTTCAAGTGGGAGGTGCCCCATTTCATTTGTGATTAGTAAACGTATTCAAATTATCTATGAGTAACTCGCTAATATGGTTTTACAATAGTCGACTAACAGCTTTATAGTTTTGGGGATTCCTAGGGTACAGATATAAACTTGTTAGTAGATGTAGTGTAGGTACGTATCTGGAAAACTTGACAAATAATGATGAAATTCCTTATTAAGAAAAGGAAATATTTCTTCATTGTATTTATTTATCCGTATAAAAGTTATAATTTATTATTGCTGTTAACCGTATTATCTTTATGAATTTATAATTTTACATGTAAGTAGTTTCTGTTGTTTATCTTAATATGGTTATTGTATTTAGATAATAATTAAAACTGTAAATTGTCTCTAACTGGCGCCGACATTTCCAAAGATGCGATCTGTTTTACTTAGGGAACATTGATTAATCATATTGCTTACGAGTTCGTAGCCTTCGGCGTCGACACACTCGGTCCGTGGGGCAGGGGCGCACGTGGGCTCCACAAAGTCCGGAGTAAGCGGCTAAGGGAGGCCTTTGGGGACCCTTGCGCTGGCGGATTTCTCGCGCAAAGGTTGTCAATTGTAATCCAGCGCGGGAACGCCGCTTGCGTGATGGGTACCTTGCCTAAGGGGCCCCGCTTGGAGTCCGATTTTGATAGGTAGTTTTAGTTTATTTGTAATTTTTATTTTTAAGGTTCTTGTTATTGTTCTTATTTAAGTTTATTTATTTGTAATAAAATGATGGAAATATATCTTATCACTACATAGTATAAAATAAAGTCACTTTTTCTGTCCCGTTGTCCCTTTTGTACGCTTAAATCTTTAAAACTACTGTCGCATATAGCTTATAATATGTAAATAAACATCTGTCTTATGTCATTTATAGCTCATACTATGTAAATAAATATCTGTCTTATGTAGCTCATAACATGTAAATAAATGTCTGTCTTAGTATGTAATTCTTAAGCCTAAGACTTTAACTAGATATAAGATTGATTGTTCCCCAATTAAATTAATCCCATTCCTTTACTTTTTGTACAATATTTGTCCATTGTATATTTCGTGTAATTCATTTAAATAAATACTATCACACTATACGCTATAACACCCAGCGCGCACGCGGCTTAAGATGCCCGCGACTTTGGGCGCTCGCGGATTATCGCGGAGTGGGGATAACTAATATATATACACGCGATCCGCGAGGGCTCAATTCATTCACGCATTCACGCTCACTTTATCAAGCGCTAATCACGCGCTCACTAACCAACTAACACTTAACCTACTGTAATGTTGTAATTGTAAACAAGTGTTTTTATTTAAACATTTCCCTAAATAAAGTCCCTGAGCCGAGGTAGCCGCGGTATCTGAGTCATCGAGCATCACGACAGTCTTCGTCAAGAGAACGAGATACATCCACACCCCACAACTACGCAACGGATTTTGATGAGATTTTTTTTTAATAGGTAGAGTAATTCAAGAAGAAGGTTTTTATGCAGGTATAGTACCCGTGCGAAGCCGGGGCGGGTCGCTAGTAAAGTATATATTGACCAAAGAAAGCCTAAGTATTATTTGTATTTGCCTAAGTACTAAGTAATTTTAGTATTACACAACTCATCTATTATAGTGATCAATGCATTTGTGAAGAAATATCTACATATTATTTACCACATGAGTGTCTTTTACTTACCGTTCTGCAACATTTCGATTTTTTTACTTTTAATTAACTTAGGGATTCCATATTCAAAATTTCTCATCTTATTTTTTATTCTCGAGTTCCGTTGTCGACTGCAGCTAAATTCAACAGCAAAATAAAATTGTTAAACTATTTTAAATTATATATCAAAATAGAGTAATGCTTGTTATACGAATAACGCGAATATGTTTGATGGAGAAGAATGGAGAGCTATATACATTTCTCCATCTATCTCATGTCCAAGACATATCAGTAAGAACATCAAATAAACTAGAAAAAATAAAGGGAAAAAGGTTCAAGAAAGTAGATAAAATAACGCTTTTCGTCTTCCATACTTCGCATTTTTTTACTCTTTTTCTGTCGTTACCAAGGAACTTGTTTTTAAGTATAAACAAAGTATTCTAAACATCTACATAGCATATCTCACTAACATATTTTACTGGCTTGTTTCCGATAATTGTCAAAGAATTCTCTTTCCGATTTCTCCCGTGTTCCAGGGAAAAATTTACCCCATTCAACCCCCGTTGCTCGGGGCTCCATTGAGCCGCGCGCCTGCGCGGCCGAGGGCGCGGCCCGAACTGGGGCACTAGGGCATCGACTGGCCCAAGCCTAGGTCACCGGTGCACCTCTATCCACCCTCTAACTCCAAAACAGCTCAAATACTCACAAAATATACGCAAAAATCGGTTTTAAGTTTACTTTTTTAATGTTGACATTAATTGGTGTTGCCAGTCGTTTAAAACGTTTTTCGGTTGTGGGGTAAAATCAATTGATAAACAGGAGGTAGTATTCTGCTTTCCTGCATTGTAACGTAATTTGAACTTTGTTGTAATGTCATATAGTTGTATTTTGAGTGTAGTGGAGTGAAATGTCATGTCGGCCTAGTTTTCATTGAGGGTAGATGGGGCATCATTGATGGGTGGATGGGGCATCATTGATTGATTAATATACAGCGTATACATCTAAATACGGGCGACATTAAACCAGGCATATGATTATTTAGTGTAAACAATAATAAAGAGGTTTTTGAAGTAACATTTGTGTCAATTAAAAAGATGGGCTTGAATTTACACCCTGTATTCAGGGTGGTACAGTAGGATAATTGAGGGAACTTTGATATTACTTAGGATCTTAGGCACGAAAGTAGTTATTTTTATCTTATAATCACTGAAGAATAATTTCTTTACCTAGATAAGTAAAAGTAACCAATCGAACTAATGTAATTGATTAGTTAGGTATAGTAAATTTAATATCTTTGATCTAACGTAGGTATATTTGTCAGCCTCTGTAGCTTAGAGTTGCTAGTGAGGTAGTGACCCTGCCGACGAAACTCGAGGTTCTGGGTTCGAATCCCAGCGAGGGCATTATTTGTGTATTTATTTATCAGAGATATTTGTTCTTTGGTCGTGGCTGTCTATAATGTGTATTATTTAAGTATCTACATTTATGTATCTGTTTAATAAATATATTAAATTTATTATATGAACGATATTATCGTCGCTTGGTGCCCACATCACAAGCCTTAATTGAGCTTACCGTGGGACTAGGTCGATTTGTGAAAGATGAGTAAGATGACCCAAGATATTTGTTTATGAGTCATACTGATATTATAAGGCTCATTTTTAAATTGTTAAATAAAGGGTCCACGGAAAGAACATGTCTAGTCAATTCAAATTACAGAAGGAAAAACCACCTTACTTTATAATAGGGTGTGAATTTGCCCTGATTTTTTTAAGTACTGGACATGTTTTTTCCGTGCACCCTTCAAATGTTCATTCTTAGAAATCTACAACTTGATTCAATTAAATAGGACGAAAGTATTCTATGTAGGTACTTGTACGGTCGGATCTAATAATATGTATATGATTTTGATCCTTATGCCTTTATATACCTATACCTACATATTATTAGACGTGACTGTACAGTGCTCTCATTTTATAATTACTTCTCTTTTTTGACAGACTATAAAAATCCGTATTGGAAAAAATGGAATGAAACGAAGGTAATAGATTCATAAGCGTTTACTTCATACAAAAATAACAAACGTACGTACATAGCTGATTATAATATTGCTTTGAAATTTACGATTTAGATTTAAATATAATATAATACATTTTTAAATTCCTTATTGTACACAAAACAAAGGTAAACAAAAATTGTTCTGTGTATTATTGTACCTACAAAGGCGAACTTAAGGTATTTAAGAAACTTTAAGGTATCTCTTCCAGTTAACCTTTGAGCAAAAGAGTGAACTATAAAATGAAACAAGAGATAGACAAACAATCATGTGTACAGCAATGTGATTTGAATTAAATGTTTAAATATTTTTGATTCCTCCGCTTAGATCTGACACAGCATTCCTATAACTATATATAAATATAATACATTGTACAAATCTTACTACTTAAGCACCTTAAAGGTCTTCGCAAATTATGACACCTCAACAGCGACTCGACTCTATGCCAAATATTGAAATTTAATCCCTGTAATATATGTTCTAGGTTTAATTTCAAAGTTACTTTTAGTGTATGACGCGTAGACCACTCGTCGTACACTACTTTAATATCATTTTCTCAAACGTGCAATGAAAAATTGTTGTTATGTTCCTTATAATAAGGCTGCGAAGTATGACGTTTCAGGTGCGACTAGGACAAGAGGTCGTTAATGGAATTTAATATAAATATTGAAGGCCTAGGCCGGCAATGTGCTCTTTTTAATTCCATTCCCCATAAATTTGTGGCACAGGCATCATGACATTCTGCCACAAAAATAAAACTTTGATGTTTTTGTTGTTTATTTCATTGCATGTTTGAGAAAAGCACTAAACATACCTCGGCCGGAAATATGGGGCCGGCCGAAGACATAATAGACGGCCGAGCGAAGCGAGTCCCGGCCTCTATAGTAATGTACTATTTATTTATGATAAGGTACGACCGAGATCTCGGTCTCGGTCTCGGTCTCGGATCTCGGCCAAAAATGGGCGGGACTCTCGGCCGTGGCCGAGATTCGTAACGAGCTGTAATTGGCGAGCTTGACGCCATCTCGCGAACTTATTGCGATATTTATTGGTGTCATATTGACATGAACTGACTTCAATTTCACTTCAAAATGAACGGAAGGAATAATTTAGAATAAGCGACCCCTGTCATACTATCGATAAAAATACCTTAAATTCGAATACCGGATTTTGGCCTACATAAAAAAAAATTCAAAAAAAGAAAATATCCAAAAAAAATGCTGTATTTAGTTAGACGTTGGACTTACTATAGTTATTTGCTAGGGATTTTTTATGTAATTTATACGTTTTTTATCTTTTCTACCAAATCTCGGTCTCGGTCTCGGCCGAGACTAAAATATGGGCCTCGGTCGGACCCTAATTTATGATACTAAACCTAGAACATATGACATGGGTTTAAATTTCAATATTTGGCATAGAGTCGAGTCGCCGTTGATTCGATATAACGTTCGAAGTCCTTAATACAGCATGCAAACTTAAGAAAATATTTTATAACAAGTTTATTTTAATCAACACTTTCTTAGCTTGGTGAAAGCCTGAATAAAATGCATCTATATCTGTCAGATAAAAGTTGCTTTTCTTTTTCTTATATATGACTGGGGAAAAGGATAGTTACAACTTTATGTGACGGATATCTTTATTATTGTGAAACAGACCGTTACATAAATGTTAGTTTACGTACTGTACAGTTAATATCATGTGCTAGTTTAAATTTCATTTTACACAGATCTTAAATCTTAATATTTAAGTATGAATATGAATAAAGTATGTTATGAATTATAAATAATGTGGTTATGGAAATGTATTTTCGTCTTTTAACACATTTGCACCCGGTATTGTTCCACTAAGTCATGTATCACAAATTTGTCCCATTTTTATTTTTTGTCATACGCCTCGATCTGTCATACACATCTTTGTCCCATGCCTCTATTATTGTCACACTGAGTAAAGGGACGTGTTCAGTAATTACTTAGTTACCTAGCTGACACTAGGAGCCACTATACGTCACTACTACAACAATGTAACAACAAATTAAAACGTTTATCACTGTCTTCATCACTGTCAGGTATCTCGAATCTATCTATACCTCTTTTTTTGTCACAGTGAGTATGTTTTGGAAAGAGATTTTCAATAATTAGTTAACAATATGTTTCAGAAAACTGGGGCCAAAATTTTTTTATGTCAATCATTATTTTGTCACACTGAGTTTTGAGGCGAGGCATTCAGTAAATAGTTAACAATAAGGCTTACAAAATTCTGACCTCAAATTTGTCTGTTTGTCACGGACCTCTTTGTCGAAAGCCTCTTTTTTGTCACACTGAGTTTTGAGACGATGTTAGTTAGTTAACAAAATCCCTTATAAAACTGGGACCTAAAAGTCCAATACTTTTTTTTTGTCGTGCATCTCTTTGTCACAGAACTTTTTGTCACACCGAGTGAGACATGACATATGTCCCACATTGACTATGAGAAGGTCCTAGAACACGTTGAGGAGGTCCCTCGGCGTGGCTCGGAGAGGGTCGTCGATGACGAGCAGCGCGCTGAAGGACAGATAGAGGGCGGCGGCGGACGCGAGGTGCCACAGGTCGTGGTGGTCCAGGAGCCCGAGGGAGCTGCAGGGGGCGTTGCGGCGCCGGGACTGGCCCGGGGTAAACTGCCATCAGTTAGTAAACTATTGGGGCCTAAAATGTATCCCATACTTTTCTATGTCACGCATAATTTTGTCATTTGTCTTTTTTGTTTGTTTTTGTGTGGGGACTATAGCCCAATCCTTCTCATATATGAGAGGAGGCTTGTTCCCAGCAGTGGGACATCATAAAGGCTAAAATATTACATTTTTTTTTGTCACACTAAGTTTTGAGACGAGATATTCAGTAAATAGTCAACGATATGCTTTACAAAACTGGGCCTTTAATACTTTTTTTCATCACACATGCTGTCTAAGCGCGCCATTGCTTGCATGCATAGCGGGAGTAATAGAAAAGTGAAATTCCCTAGAGAGCAATAGAAATGTCAGTACGTCATTTTGTCATTTAATAATATTTTGTCTTAAAAAAATGTTTTTATCGGCAAGTGTGATGAAAAACATTGTATGCATCAAGGGAGGTAAGTACGGAATTAATAACGAGAGTGTTAGAAGCCCGACGCCGTTAGGCGGAGGGCTTTTATGACTCGAGTTAGTATTCCGCTTCCCTTAATGTACTATTTTGTCATGCACCTCTTTGTCCCACGCCTTTATTTGTCACACCGAGTGAGACATGACATATGCCACATTGACTATGAGAAGGTCCTAGAACACGTTGAGGAGGTCCCTCGGCGTGGCTCGGAGAGGGTCGTCTATGACGAGCAGCGCGCTGAAGGACAGATAGAGGGCGGCGGCGGACGCGAGGTGCCACAGGTCGTGGTGGTCCAGGAGCCCGAGGGAGCTGCAGGGGGCGTTGCGGCGCCGGGACTGGCCCGGGGTAAACTGCCATCAGTTAGTAAACTATTGGGGCCTAAAATGTATCCCATACTTTTCTATGTCACGCATAATTTTGTCATTTGTCTTTTTTGTTTGTTTTTGTGTGGGGACTATAGCCCAATCCTTCTCATATATGAGAGGAGGCTTGTTCCCAGCAGTGGGACATTATAAAGGCTAAAATATTACATTTTTTTTTGTCACACTAAGTTTTGAGACGAGATATTCAGTAAATAGTCAACGATATGCCTTACAAAACTGGGCCTTTAATACTTTTTTTCATCACACATGCTGTCTAAGCGCGCCATTGCTTGCATGCATAGTGGGAGTAATAGAAAAGTGAAATTCCCTAGAGAGCAATAGAAATGTCAGTACGTCATTTTGTCATTTAATAATATTTTGTCTTAAAAAAATGTTTTTATCGGCAAGTGTGATGAAAAACATTGTATGCATCGAGGGAGGTAAGTACGGAATTAATAACGAGAGTGTTAGAAGCCCGACGCCGTAGGCGGAGGGCTTTTAATGACTCGAGTTAGTATTCCGCTTCCCTTAATGTACTATTTTGTCGTGCACCTCTTTGTCCCACGCCTTTATTTGTCACACCGAGAGACATTCAGTAAGTCAACAACACACTACTCGCTACTCGGTCCTAGAACACGTTGAGGAGGTCCCTCGGCGTGGCTCGGAGAGGGTCGTCGATGACGAGCAGCGCGCTGAAGGACAGATAGAGGGCGGCGGCGGACGCGAGGTGCCACAGGTCGTGGTGGTCCAGGAGCCCGAGGGAGCTGCAGGGGGCGTTGCGGCGCCGGGACTGGCCCGGGGTAAACTGCCATCAGTTAGTAAACTATTGGGGCCTAAAATGGCCATACTTTTCTATGTCACGCATAATTTTGTCATCTGTTTTTTGTCTTTTTTGTCTGGGGACTATAGCCCAATGCTTCTCAAATATGAGAGGAGGCTTGTTCCCAGCAGTGGGACATTATAAATGCTAAAATATTGTGTAATTTTTTTTTGTCACACTAAGTTTTGAGACGAGATAATCAGTAAATAGTCAACGATATGCCTTACAAAACTGGGACCTTTAGTGCATCAAGGGAGGTAAGTACAGAAGTACTAACGAGAGTGTTAGAAGCCCGACGCCGTAGGCGGAGGGCTTTTAATGACTCGAGTTAGTATTCCGCTTCCCTTAATGTACTATTTTGTCATGCACCTTGTCTCACGCCTTTATTTGTCACACTTTGTGCGACATTCAGTAAGTCAACAATACGGCCTACACTCGCTACTCGGTCCTAGAACACGTTGAGGAGGTCCCTCGGCGTGGCTCGGAGAGGGTCGTCGATGACGAGCAGCGCGCTGAAGGACAGATAGAGGGCGGCGGCGGACGCGAGGTGCCACAGGTCGTGGTGGTCCAGGAGCCCGAGGGAGCTGCAGGGGGCGTTGCGGCGCCGGGACTGGCCCGGGGTAAACTGCCATCAGTTAGTCAACTATTGGGGCCTAAAATGTATCCCATACTTTTCTATGTCATAATTTTGTCATCTCTTTTTTGTCACACTAAGTTTTGAGACGAGATATTTGGATGATGTTTAGCAATTCAACCCACATTAAGTTGTCAATTAAAAGTGAATTCAATAAATTACTAATTAAAGTTGACATTTTATTGCAAAATGAACGTGAGTTGAAGCATAATTACAAAACGGCATCCATTTAGTAAATAGTTAGTCAACGATATGCCTTACAAAACTGGGACCTTAATACTTGTTTGTCATGCTACTCTTTGTCTCACGCCTTTATTTGTCACACCGAGTGCGACATTCAGTGAGTCAACAATACGGCCTACACTACTCGCTACTCGGTCCTAGAACACGTTGAGGAGGTCCCTCGGCGTGGCTCGGAGAGGGTCGTCGATGACGAGCAGCGCGCTGAAGGACAGATAGAGGGCGGCGGCGGACGCGAGGTGCCACAGGTCGTGGTGGTCCAGGAGCCCGAGGGAGCTGCAGGGGGCGTTGCGGCGCCGGGACTGGCCCGGGGTAAACTGCCATCAGTTAGTCAACTATTGGGGCCTAAAATGGCCATACTTTTCTATGTCACGCATAATTTTGTCATCTGTTTTTTGTCTTTTTTGTTTGTTTTTGTGTGGGGACTATAGCCCAATCCTTCTCATATATGAGAGGAGGCCTGTGCCCAGCAGTGGGGCATTATAAAGGCTAAAATATTATATTATTAATTAACACATAATTTTGTCACGTCTTTTTTGTCATACTAAGTTTTGAGACGAGATATTTGGATGATGTTTAGCAATTCAACTCACATTAAGTTGTCAATTATAAGTGAATTCAATAAATTACTAATTAAAGTTGACATTTTATTGCAAAATGAACGTGAGTTGAAGCATAATTACAAAACGGCATACATTTAGTAAATAGTTAGTCAACGATATGCCTTACAAAACTGGGACCTTAATACTTGTTTGTCATGCTACTCTTTGTCTCACGCCTTTATTTGTCACACCGAGAGACATTCAGTAAGTCAACAATACGGCCTACACTACTCGCTACTCGGTCCTAGAACACGTTGAGGAGGTCCCTCGGCGTGGCTCGGAGAGGGTCGTCGATGACGAGCAGCGCGCTGAAGGACAGATAGAGGGCGGCGGCGGACGCGAGGTGCCACAGGTCGTGGTGGTCCAGGAGCCCGAGGGAGCTGCAGGGGGCGTTGCGGCGCCGGGACTGGCCCGGGGTAAACTGCCATCAGTTAGTAAACTATTGGGGCCTAAAATGGCCATACTTTTCTATGTCACGCATAATTTTGTCATCTGTTTTTTGTCTTTTTTGTCTGGGGACTATAGCCCAATGCTTCTCAAATATGAGAGGAGGCTTGTTCCCAGCAGTGGGACATTATAAATGCTAAAATATTGTGTAATTTTTTTTTGTCACACTAAGTTTTGAGACGAGATAATCAGTAAATAGTCAACGATATGCCTTACAAAACTGGGCCTTTAATACTTTTTTTCATCACACATGCTGTCTAAGCGCGCCATTGCTTGCATGCATAGTGGGAGTAATAGAAAAGTGAAATTCCCTAGAGAGCAATAGAAATGTCAGTACGTCATTTTGTCATTTAATAATATTTTGTCTTAAAAAAATGTTTTTATCGGTAAGTGTGATGAAAAACATTGTATGGATCAAGGGAGGTAAGTACGGTATCACTAACGAGAGTGTTAGAAGCCCGACGCCGTTAAGCGGAGGGCTTTTATGACTCGAGTTAGTATTCCGCTTCCCTTAATGTACTATTTTGTCATGCACCTCTTTGTCCCACGCCTTTATTTGTCACACCGAGAGACATTCAGTAAGTCAACAATACGGCCTACACTCGCTACTCGGTCCTAGAACACGTTGAGGAGGTCCCTCGGCGTGGCTCGGAGAGGGTCGTCGATGACGAGCAGCGCGCTGAAGGACAGATAGAGGGCGGCGGCGGACGCGAGGTGCCACAGGTCGTGGTGGTCCAGGAGCCCGAGGGAGCTGCAGGGGCCGTTGCGGCGCCGGGACTGGCCCGGGGTAAACTGGCATCAGTTAGTAAACTATTGGGGCCTACAATGTATCCGATACTTTTCTATGTCACGCATAATTTTGTCATTTTTTTGTCACACTAAGTTTTGAGACGAGATATTCAGTAAATAGTTAGTCAATATGCCTTACAAAACTGGGACCTTTTACATTGTAACACTGACCTTGAAACGGGGACCTTTTACATTAGTACTACGATCGGTAAGCGGAATACTAACTCGAGTCATTAAAAGCCCTCCGCCTACGGCGTCGGGCTTCTAACACTCTCGTTAGTAATTCCGTACTTACCTCCCTTGATGCATTCAATGTTTTTCATCACACTTGCTCCAAAAAACTAAGTTTTAAGACGAAATATTATTGAATGATGTATTGACATTTCTATTACTCCCTAAGGAATTTCACTTTTCTATTACTCCCGCTACGAATGCAAGCAATGGCGCTTAGACAGCAAGTGTGATGAAAACTACTATTTTGTCATGCACCTCTTTGTCCCACGCCTTTATTTGTCACACCTTGTGAGATATTCAGTAAGTCAACAATACGGCGCACACTACTCGCTACTCGGTCCTAGAACACGTTGAGGAGGTCCCTCGGCGTGGCTCGGAGAGGGTCGTCGATGACGAGCAGCGCGCTGAAGGACAGATAGAGGGCGGCGGCGGACGCGAGGTGCCACAGGTCGTGGTGGTCCAGGAGCCCGAGGGAGCTGCAGGGGGCGTTGCGGCGCCGGGACTGAGCGGGGGTTTCCTTTGGCGGAATTATGAGATTTTATTTCGACCATTATAGACCGTGTTTTTATTGATTTCCGTTAAATTAAAGGGAAGCTTATTTATATTTTAAAGACAAACGGGTCTTAATCGCGTAAACTTACGTTTAATTATATCCTGACGTTTCGGGCATGACGTTACAGCCGTGGTCGCAGGCAGACTGATGATGAGACTGAGTCTGCCTGCGACCACGGGTGTAACGTCATGCCCGAAACGTAAGGATATAATTAAGCATAAGTTTACGCGATTAAGACCCGTTTGTCTTTAAAATATGAGTGACAATCGTCGAAGCTTATTTAGGTCAAAAATAATCAATTTGTCTAAGAAACTAGTACCTTAACTCTTACTGTTATTGAGTTAACAAAATAAGTTTAATGACTGAACAAGTGTATTGCAACCTTTATTACATCCTAATGAAACTTATTTTAACATGTGCCGTCAGTCACCTGAAATCTTATTTTTAAGGTTATCTCACACTTGCTATTTCAATTATTATGTATGAAAACGAAAAAAATTTTTTTTTACGAATTAAACAAAAGCCGATATACTAGGCAACTTCTATTAATGTCCCAAATAACCTGTCCTATTTAACGGAAATCAATAAAAACACGGTGTACAGGTTACACCATCCACTGAAATCCTTGAACGGGGTGATTTCGTAGGTTATACTGAACAACTTTCACTATGGAGCTAACCCAGAAATCTCCAAAAAAATTGCTCTTTCATACGAAATGTCTTTATCGATCAGTCAAAATGTATGAAAAAGACATTTTTAATTTATTTCGTGATTGGCCCCCAGTTCGGAACCCCGTTCAGGGTTTCAATTAAGACAGATTGACAAATGACTGCTTAATTTTTCTATTTTGTTACCATTGCTTTGCAGGATTATCAATATTTATATTAATTATTTCGCATAGTTAACTAATCTCGGAACCTTAAATGTAAACACGCTATCAATAATTTAATTACTTGTCACACTTATCATATAAAAAGTTGGTAACAAAATAGAAAAACGGTAACTCACGCACTTAGTGCTAATAATTGTGTACAAAATTTTTGAGAACTGCTCAAGATCGCTATTTCAAGCTTAAATGGGTATTACTCAGAGCTTAAATGGACATCTCATTCATCTGGTCACGTTTTTTTGGAAGTGGCTACATCTTTTGGTATCATTTTCGATCATCAGATACAGCACCCATTTCTCTATAAGACAACCAAAGCCAACCTCAAATCATTCAACCACTTCCGAAAAAACGTGACCAGATGAATGAGATGTCCGTTTACACTCTGAGAAAAGCCTAAATGCTACAATATTGCATACTCACCGACCACCTCGTGTTTCCATCGATAAACAGATAAATGGCGACCGCCCAGCACAAGTTGGCCAGCCCGCAGAATACCCACGCGCGGACTGACACCTGGCAACACATATCATACGTGAAGGAGAGTTACCAGCCATATATAATATGGACGTCTAACGCCAGCTCAAAAATGCCCCCAAAACCAATTGTTCAATTGTACCAAGATGGGCAGGACATAGCGCTTTTCGTGACATCGCGCACATTTCGGCGCAACATCTTTGACAAATGTTTATTGAATATCGCCAATCAAAACTTTGATGGACCAATCACAACTATTTTTAAATGGCGGTTTAAGTTTTTATAGGTTGACATTGAACTTCATTGCCGTGATGCATTGGACAGGGGGTGACACTTGTCAACTAAAATTCAGGATCGTTTTTGAAAGGCAATTTAGTATCGCGCGCGGCTTCCATGTTTTATTTGTTCGTAGGTTACCAGCCTCGTGCTAGTAAGCGGCATCGACGTGCTCGTCCGTTAAAGTGCACTCGGCTATTTTCTCTGTTATTTTATATTCTAGTCATTCGCATAGTCGCTTTTGGGATATCTTTGTTTTATATTAAAAAACCGGCCAAGTGCGAGTCGGACTCGCGCGCGAAGGGTTCCGTACCATTATCAATTTATTATTTAAAAAATACAGTTAAATCAACCTATCTCAAAAACTATAAGAGATACAGATAATTTAATCAAACCAAAAATCGTTGATAGAGTATATTAATATGCATGAAATATTTTTTTTTTTTGAATTGTATACCACGTAGTTTAAAAAATAGAGGGGGGGGGGGGGACACATTTTCCAGACTTTGACAGCTGATATCTCGAAAACGGTTCGCTAAAAATAAAAATGTGATATATAAACCTATAAAATTTTCAAAGACCTTTCTATTGAAACCTCACACGCTTATATACATCTAAAAATATATTATATATATAATTTTTTTTTTTTTATTCAGCCTGAATTTGTGTCCCACTGCTGGGCAAAGGCCTCTCCCCTCAAACTCCATGACTCCCGAGTGTGTGCTTCCTCCGGCCAGTTGTTAAGAAAGGCATCCAGGTCGTCCCGCCATCTCCGTTTGGGTCTGCCTCGTCCGCGCCTATGTTGTGGCATCCACTTGGTGGCTACGGTAGCCCACCTATCCGGATGCATGCGGCAGACGTGGCCAGCCCAGTCCCACTTGAGCCTAGCAGTTTTCTTACCAACGTCAGCAATGCGGGTTTTTGAGCGCAGTGTGGTGTTCCGAATGCGATCGGTCCTCCTGACACCTAGGATACTGCGTTCCATTGCCCGCTGGCAGATCTTCAATTTGGACTTCTGAGTCTCAGTGAGCGACCATGTTTGGGCACCGTAGGTTAGGACAGGCAGAATACACATGTCAACGAGTTTTCGCTTAAGTGACAATGGAAGGTTACCCTTCATTAGCTCTTTCATGGACCAGTAGCTCTTCCAAGCGTTTTCGACACCGATAATATAATATATATATCCCTCAGTTAAGTACATGTATGGAGGGCCCCCACCCCAATGGTTTTTTTTACAATTTAGTATCATAATCCTGTAGCGGTTTATACAACACATATCCTTACCAAATTTCGTTACTGTAGCGTTTATAGTTTCCGAGTAAATCGGCTGTGACAGACGGACAGACGGACATGACGAATCTATAAGGGTTCCGTTTTTACCATTTTGGCTACGGAACCATAGACACGACATAAAAAAAAATATTTTGCGGTAGTAGCACTATATTATATACTCGCCATCAAATATATCTAGCTGCCACGGCGCTCAATAATATCCGAACATGGAGTCTAACTGTATGAAAATATAAATCTGTTCATATATGAGCACTCTGGCCTCTGGCCGTTCCGATATATCTGACGGCGATTGTACAATCGTTATTGACGGTATTTTACAGCTCGCTGGTGGTAGGACCCCGTGCAGGGTCCGCCCGGATAGCTACCACCGTCTTACTTACCCGTTAACCTGCCGCTAAATAGTTAGTACTGTGTTCCGGTTTGGGGGTAAGATAGCTGGTGCATTTACCGGCATAGATAGAGGCAATCCATCTAAGTCCTCAGGGTAGGCAGCGCATAAGCGATTTTTGATCGCTATGTCCATGGGACTCAGTTCCTGCTTCCCATCAGGTGGGCTGAGAGCTCAGTTGTCTACGCGTTTAGCCACGTTTTCACTTACTATTCTGAGCGAGCATTCGTTCGCTGTTGGACATATAAAAACAGAATTTCACATAGCAAAATGTTCGTTCGTCAGCCCACGGACACGTGAATGCTCGCTCAGAACACTAAATGGAAAATTGGAAACGCGGCTAGACATCCACGATCCATGTTTATATTTGGTCGCGGCATTAAATTAACAGTTTTTATATTTGACGTGGCGCCGAAAAGGTTGACCTTAAAGTACTATGTAATATTTGAATTGATACCATCGTGATATATACTAACACGTTCGCCTCCGATAATGTTTCGCCAAGTGCTAATACTATGCCGATAAAAATATATCATAGAACTGCTATGCCAGTGACACGCATGTGTGACAGAAACA
This sequence comes from Thaumatotibia leucotreta, assembly GCA_025490895.1. Classification (NCBI taxonomy): domain Eukaryota; kingdom Metazoa; phylum Arthropoda; class Insecta; order Lepidoptera; family Tortricidae; genus Thaumatotibia; species Thaumatotibia leucotreta. Next base: position 36,253 of record JALPQI010000877.1, on the reverse strand, counting down.
ATTCAAATCGTATGCTGGCAACACAACGCTTATGTCAATAATAATCGTATTTCTATGCTACTGGCATAGGAGTAAGAACTTGATTTATGCTAGTGGCATAGAAATATATTTTAATCACGAATGTGTATTATTCATTTCATTTATTCATTAAACAATATAGATTGCATTGGAATACATAAAAATACATTTAATAACTTAAACATTACATTATTTATGTCAAATATCTATATATTTATTACCTAACTCTGATGTTGAGAATTTATATGTCAAAAATACAATAACTTGTCAAGTATAGAAATAAAACAAATTAAATTAAATTGCCTTTCAAAAACGGTTCTGAATTTTAGTTGACAAATGTCACAACTTCTTTAATGCATCACGGCAATGAATTTCAATGTCCAACTATAAAAACTTAAACCGCCATTTAAAAATAGTTGTGATTGGTCCATCAAACTTTTGATTGGCTATATTCTATAACCATTTGTCAAAGATGTTGCGCCGAAATATGCGCGGTGTTAACCTTCTGCGACTGACGTTACGTCTATCAGACACCCGTATTTTGCAATTACGCCATTACGATGTTGATAACAAGATTCAATAATTTCGCGTCACGTGACCACGTCAGTGGCAGAGGGCTAAGAAAAGGGCTATGTCCTGCACATCTTGGAACAATTGAACAATTGATTTTGGGGGCATTTTTGATCTGGCGTTAGACGTCCATGTTATATAGGGTCGCAGTTCTTACCTTTTCTTTATGCACCAGTTTGCCGATGATGTACGCCAGTAAATACAGCAACGTATTCCCCATGAGTATTGCCAATATATGTCTCGCTAAGTCCTTATTGTGCTCGTACATTCTGTCAAAACAATCACATCATCAGCCTATCTCAGTCCACTGCTGGACGTACGCCTTCATTAACTATCCATATAGACGCATTAGGAAGTAAATGCCCATAATCGCCACGCTGGGCAAGCGGATTGATCGCAGTAATGTGTCCACTATGATGACGCTGCCCATCATCAATCTACTATCAAATATGGTCAGTAACACTTCAATTCCTTAGTCGACTCTTACGACACCCGCGGGAAGAGTTGGGACAAAATAATATCATAAAAAACCGGCCAAGAGCATGTCGGGCCATGCTCAATGTAGGATTTCGTAAGTGCTCAAAAACGGCTGGGCCGATTATGTTAAAAATAGTTTTATTTTAAAGTATTTCATAAGCCCGCTATTCAAGATTTTTTTCATATTTTTGGACCCATGGATCAAAAGTTAAGAGGAGGGGGGATATTATTTCTTTATTCTAGAGCAGTTAATTACCCCACATTATAGGGTTACAAGAAAATAAATAAATCATCCCCCACTTTACCTACTGCTAGGGAAAGAAGGTACCCAAAAAAAAACGTTTTCTAAATTTTGTATTCCACCACTTCGTCGGCTTGTATGTATACCAGTACCAAATTGCAAGTTTTTAGTATTAACGGCCACTGCCTAATAATGCCTCGGGATTCGAACCCGGAACCTCCAGCTTTGTGGGCAGGGTCTCTACCAACTAGACAACGGAGGCTGCTGTCGATTTTCAGTAAGACGAAACCTAAAAAGATTTTTCAAAACCTTCAACGTGTTTGGAGAACACATACGAGAACCTTACCCATAAGCAGCGAGGGCCCAATTGGCGATGTTAGCCACAGCGAGGAGTATGGCTCGGGAACCGTTCGATGGCCGCAGGACGGTTATCACGCTGCCTTCTCTGGTTTTGAAGGCGGATATAGCTCGACTGAATATAGCTCGTTCTGTACAAAAATATAATAAATACATAGTTTTACTTTTATTCCAGGCCGTGTGGTGACGGCAGTAAGAATACATTTGTCACCACCCCAACTCCTCCTGCGAGTGTAAGAGTCGACTAAGGGATTGAAGTGTCACTGACCATTATTTGATAAAAGATTGATGATGGGCAGCAGCGTCATCATAGTGGACACATTACTGCGATCGCCAATCCGCTTGCCCAGCGTGGCGATTATGCCCATTTACCTCCTAATGCGTATATACGCATAGCATAGCCTATGTTAGTCCACTGCTGGACGTAGGCCTCTCCTATTAACTATGCGTATAGACGCATTAGGAGGTAAATGCCCATAATCGCCACGCTGGGCAAGCGGATTGGCGATCGCAGTAATGTGTCCACTATGATGACACTGCTGGGCATCATCAATATTTTATCAAATAATGGTCAGTGACACTTTCATCCCTTAACCGACTCTTACGACACCCGCAGGAGGAGTTGAGGTGGTGACAAATGTATTCTTACTGTCATCACCATACGGCTTAATTAACATTATGCATAATGTAATATAGTTATCTATTTATTTAAAAAAAACAGTTAAAATTACAAAATCTACACTATAACATTTTAAAACTATGCCTAAAAAATTAATCTAAAACTAAAACTACAAAGCACTAAATTAATTATACCCCGCTCCGGCTCTCACCCTGTCCAAAAGTGCCAAATATGCTCGCGGCATTGCCGCGCTGGATGGCAAGCGATATTTGTTATACGAATCATCATCATCATCATCAGCCAATTGACGTCCACTGCTGGACATAGGCCTCCCCCAGAGAGTTCCACAAAGATCGGTCGTGAGCTGTCCGCATCCATTGGACACCCGCAACCCTCACCAGGTCGTCGCTCCATCTTGTGGGGGGCCTTCCCACGCTGCGCCGTCCAGTGCGTGGTCGCCACTCGAGAACACGCCGACCCCACCGGTCATCGGTCCTCCGGGCAATATGGCCAGCCCACTGCCACTTCAACCTGGCGATTCTTCGGGCTATGTCAGTCACTTTCGTTCTTCTGCGGATCTCGTCATTCCTGATGCGATCTCGCAGAGAAACCCCGAGCATTGCCCTCTCCATCGCTCGTTGAGTGACTCTGAGCCTCCTAATGAGTCCCACAGTGAACGACCACGTTTCAGATCCGTAAGTAATCACTGGCAACACACACTGGTCGAAGACTTTCGACTTACACGAATAATGTAATTATATTTAGAAGACTTACCCAGTTTAAACTGGCCGACGTAGTATATCTTCATGGTGAGCACAAAACACGTCGTGAGGTGGAGAATCGTGAAGATCACCCAGAAATATATGCTCGGGTATATTATACCGAATACTCCTGGGAAATCATAATCAACAAATTAATAGCACATTACTATAGACGCCGGGACGTAAGCGGTTGTCGTCCGAAGACAAATAAACGGAAAGGTCCGAGCCGGGCAACCCTATATTTCCGGCCGAGGTATGTATAGTGCTTCTCTCAAACATGGAATGAAATAAACAACAAAAACATCAGTTTAATTTTTTTTTGGCAGAATGTCATGATGACTGTGCCACAAATTAATATGGAATGGAATTAAAAAAGAGCACTTTGCCGGCCTAGGCCTTCAAGATTTGTATTAAATTACATTAATAACTTCTTGTCGTATTCGCACCTGAAACGCCATAGTTCGCAGCCTATTATAAGGAACATAACAACAAAATATCATTGCATGTTTGAGAAAAAAAAAAAATAAAGCGACTTCAAGCGATTACTCCAAGATCCCATCATCAGATCAGACCCCGATTAGGTGCCAACGGGGCCATAACGGGGTTACACCTGTTACATTTTTTTTAAATAATTTTACATATATTAATACAAAAAAAAGGGCCATGCTGAGTGTAGAGTTCCGTAGTTATTCAAAAACGGCTGGGCCGATTATATTCTTTTCATCACACCTGTTCGGTAAGTGCGCCAATACGCTGCGGTGATGCGTGCCGTAGGTGCGTCATTACGTCCTAGTAGGCCGTTAAGGATTTTCATACAACATTACGTCGCACTAGCGCGGTCCGGCGCACGCCGCGCGCCGCGCCGAGATTTCTTTTATGAAAATGATGAAATTAAGTCATTCCTGATTTAGACCATTTTAGAGTAGTTTTGTGAAAATATATTGTTTTATTTACTTTTTTGCATCACAGGTGTGATGAAAAACATTGTGTGTACCACGGGCGGTACAAGAATTATGAACTCGTGTGAAGTAAAGCCCGCGCCTTCGGCTTGGGCTTTACTTTCACACTCGTTCGCAAATTCTTACTTACCGCCCTAAATACACAATGTACTATTACGTTTCCCTAGATCGCCCTTAGGCTGCGGCTCCATTGAGGCGGAGAGGAGCGGAGATCTGCTAAATTGACCAATTACATTCTTCAAATTCAAAACACTGTGATGCGGTCTCATTGGCCAATTTTGCACATCTCCGCTCCTCTCCACCTCAATGGGGCCGCAGCCTTAAAATTATAGGTGCATCAGTCTATTTCAGCCTATATGAAAATGTTATTCGGCATTAATAAAAAAATAAATTTAAACGGGTAGTTACGTGTTTATTTTAAAATAGTTTTCAAAATATACAATTAATTTTAAAATATCAATATTTAAATTGTCATTTTGATTAAAATGACATCTGCATACTAGTTTTTACTATCTGAAGAGCTTGTTATATTTGCCACGAATAAATTATTTGTATTTGTATTTGAAGAGGCCCGATATCAATTAATATGACATCGAACCTCTGTACTGTAATCGAGAACGTTCAATAAGCACATCTTTTATTATAATTATATTGACATCTTTTTAATCGATATCAAATCCCTATAACTTGCCCCCAGTTATCCCAGGTATGCTTATATATAAGACGTTAAGACTATCGGAAAAACGGTTAGCCTTACCTTCATATTAATAAAGTTTAATCTATAACTGTCAAAAATTGTATTCTTAGAAAAGTCCAACTATAAGTAGTTTTAGAAAACATTAAATACTTGGCATAAATATTTAAACGAAGGCAAGCATAGGTATGCTCTATAATTGTACGACCAAAAACGAACAATTTAAAGTTAGAATCAGATTTTTTTATAAACATAGTTTTGTGGGCACTTACCTATAGTCATTACGACGGCTATGAGCATGAATGTGGAATGGGCGTTAGCGTTCACGTCTGGATGCCTGTTCTGATACAACTTGATCATACACAGCACCGCTATCACGTACATGAACGACGAATCTGATCATACAAATAAATAATCACCAAATTTAAATTTTAAAACAAGTTCAACAGATTTCTCCAAGATCCTATCATCTGTGGTTTCCATCATTGGTTTCCTTTCATTAAATTCTACTTTCTGAATGCAAATTATTGTAAATTAATGAAAATTACCAAAGGCGTCATACATGTACCTATAACATTTGAAGAGATCCCTCGTTTTCTCCAAGATCCCATCATCAGACCCCAACTTGGTGCCAACGGGACCATTTCGTGGCAATACACGTTCGATCACAAAAAAAAATCGGTTCACGATTCTCGGAGATATCGGGTCGGGTAACATACATACAAGAAAAAGAAATCTGTCGAATTGAGAACCTCCTTCTTTTTTTAGAGTCGGTTAAAAACAAATACATATTAAATATCATTGGACAATCTTAAGGGATCCTGCCTTTTCGTATTTATTACCGAATATCACTTCTACATCAGTCGATCTCAGTCTGCTGGACGTAGGCCTCTCCTATTAACTGTGCGTATAGACGTATTAGGAGGTAAATGCCCATAATCGTTGGGCAAGCGGATTGGCGATCGCAGTAATGTGTCCACCATGATGAAGCTGCTGCCCATCAATGTTTTATCAATTAAATTAATCAGTACCACTTAAATCCCATAGCCGACTCTTACGACCCCCACAGGAAGAGTTGGGGTAGTGACAAATGTATTCTGCCGTCACCACACGGCCCACTTGCCAACCAACTTTTCGCAGATGAGTCACTTGGCATTGGTTTGCCAAGTGACTCATCTGCGTTTACCAAATTATTATTTGCCGACTTTCTGTTGGCCGAATTTTCGTTTGACAACTAAGTTAGGTTAGATTGGAACATGAAAGATACGACTGTGTAACGTTGGTTCGCCATGTGATGATTCTGCCAAAGGAAACTATGGGATACTATGAACAAATAAAACATGGAAGCCGCACGCCATACTAAATTACCTTTCAAAAACGGCCTTTATTTTTATTTGACAAGTGTCACCCCCTTTTCCAGGCACGACGGTAATGAATTTCAATATCAACGTATAAAAATTTAAACCGCCATTTAAAAATAATTGTGATTGGTCCTTCAAAGTTCTGATTGGTTATATTCTATAAACATTTGTCAAAGATGTTGCGCCGAAATATGCGCGGTGTTATGAAAAGGCTTGAAAAGCGCTATGTCCTGCCCATCTTGGCACAATTGAACAATACATGCTGAGATGAGGCCATTTCGTAGCATACACGCTTTTATTTGTAAATTATTTTTCGTTGATATATAGGTATTGTGGTTGAACATATTGCGAAACTACAAATCAAATTATTTATTAACTAAATATTTTGATTTGTACTTTTAATTTTTCTCCAGTACTCACACTACTTAATACTATATAAATTATAAATATTAGATGTCATATACCAAAGAAAAACGACCAAGATCACCTATGTCCGAGGTGGGGATCGAACCCACGTACTCAGCTCATATATTGTGGTTTTTTGTGTATGTTGCGAATAAAGTAATTTCTATTTCTATTTTAACAATTGTTTTTGGAGACATTTTTGAGCTGGCGTTAGACGTCCATGTTATATATGGTTGCAGGACTAATAGTTTGGGAAGTGATAATATGCCATAAAATTTTCGCCCACATTAGTAAACCAAATAGTATACAATACAAATTATTGATTTTTGACGTACTTACCAAATTGGAAGTTCATCTTGTTAGGGCAGAGATGGTAACACGCAGAAAGTAGTCCCTCCATACAAAGCGCGAGTCCCATGGAATAGAATATGCCATGGTGGGGCGGGATGCCCAATTTCTCATCCTAGAACAATCACAATCATATAATAATTATGATAATATCATATAATAGTCAAATTGTATAAACCAAAAAACGCATCAAATACAATAGGCATGATGACTGTCACTCGATCGATTAGTGCCAGCTTTGGTAAAACCTGTAAAGTATTTTCTATGAAAAATGACACCTGACCAATATTATACAAGGAGCCCATGAGGAAAGGGAAAAAAATTTACAGCATATAGAGGCTAAAAGAAGCAAGAAAAAGCTATATGAGTTTTGGTGATATCTGCAAAAAAATGTGTTTTTGTTTGTATGGTATGGTATACCACATACCCGATGTTGGAGTACACGTAATTGAAGTCCGAGAGCATGCCGAGGGGGTGCGCGCAGACGAAATTGTAATATCATATCATACACTACCGGTCAAATTAGGTCAAATTAGATCGATAATTTTTTTCAATGTTAACAGCAAAATATTTTTTCTACCGATATCTTACTGATTCAAGAGCTATTTAATATTAATTTCCCAAAAAATCTGCTCAATTTTATACATCAGATTCATATTTAAGTAAGCGAAGTTGTAATTTTTTGATGAGCATTAGTATGAACATCGCGTAGGCATGACTACCAAAAGCTGCCACAGCTAGCTCAGTTGTCCGAAATGTTCGAAAGTAACTGTTAATTAAAAAGGAATAGCTCAATAATCAGTCACATAAAACAAGTGTCGACTTACCTAAATGCTGGAAAAATAACCCAAAACGTCGATTTCGTATCAAAATCATGGTGCTAACTTAAATGTTTGGCAGGTACAGGTCTTGGCCCGTTCGGGAGACCACCTGCGGGAGTGCTATTACCTCCTTCCTCTGCGTGAGCTGCCGTATCCTGACGTGCATCATGAAGGCCAGTCCCAGCACCAGGTACCCGATGTTGGAGTATACGTGGTTGAAGTCCGAGAGCATGCCGAGGGGGTGCGCGCAAACGAAATTGTAATACACTACCGGTCAAAAGTTTAAGTTCACTCCATGATTTCAATACAAAATAGGCTTTCGAGCGATCATTTTTTTCAATGTTAACAGCAAAATATTTTTTTCTACCGAGATCTTACTGATTCAAGAGCTATTTAATATAAATTTCCCTAATAATCTGCTCAATTTTATACATCAGATTCATATTTAGGTAAGTGAAGTTGTAATTTTTTGATGAGCTTTAGTATGAACATCGTGTAGGCATGACTACCAAAAGCTGCCACAGCTAGCTCAGTTGTCCGAACTGTTTGAAAGTAACGGTTAATTAAAAAGGAATAGCTCAATAATCAGTCACATATTAGTTGAAAACTAGTGTCGACTTAAATGCTAGAAAAATAGCCTAAAAAGTCGATTTCGTATCAAAATCGTGGTGCGAACTTAAATGTTTGACAGGTAGGTCTTGGCCCGTTCGGGAGACCACCTGCGGGAGTGCTAGTACCTCCTTCCTCTGCGTGAGCTGCCGTATCCTGACGTGCATCATGAAGGCGAGTCCGAGCACCACGTACCCGATGTTGGAGTACACGTGGTTGAAGTCCGAGAGCATGCCGAGGGGGTGCGCGCAAACGAAATTGTAATACACTACCGGTCATAAGTTTAAGTTCACTCCATGATTTCAATACAAAATAGGCTTACGAGCGGTCATTTTTTTCAGTGTTCACAGCAAAACATTTTTTAAGCCGGTATCTTACTGATTCAAGAGCTATTTAATATTAATTACCCAAAAAATCTGCTCAATTTTATACATCAGATTCATATTTAGGTAAGCGAAGTTGTAATTTTTTGATGAACATTAGTATGAATCGCGTAGGCATGACTACCATAAGCTACCACAGCTACCTCAGTTGTCCGAACTGTTCGAAAGTAACGATTAATTAAAAAGGAATAGCTCAATAATCAGTCACATAAAACAATTGTCGACTTACCTAAATGCTGGAAAAATAACCCAAAACGTCGATTTCGTATCAAAATCGTGGTGCGAACTTAAATGTTTGACAGAGTACAGGTCTTGGCCCGTTTGGGAGACCACCTGCGGGAGTGCTAGTACCTCCTTCCTCTGCGCGAGCTGCCGTATCCTGACGTGCATCATGAAGGCAAGTCCGAGCACCACGTACCCGATGTTGGAGTACACGTGGTTGAAGTCCGAGAGCATGCCGAGGGGGTGCGCGCAAACAAAATTGTAATACACTACCGGTCAAAAGTTTAAGTTCAGTCCATGATTTCAATACGAAATAAGCTTTCGAGCGGTCATTTTTGTCAGTGTTCACAGCAAAATATTTTTTATGCCGGTATCTTACTGATTCAAGAGCTATTTAATATAAATTTCCCTAATAATCTGCTCAATTTTATACATCAGATTCATATTTAGGAAAGTGAAGTTGTAATTTTTTGATGAGCATTAGTATGAACTATGAACATCGCGTAGGCATAACTACCAAAAGCTGTCACAGCTATTAATAGCTAAGTTGTCCGAACTGTTCGAAAGTAACTGTTAATTAAAAAGGAATAGCTAAATAATCAGTCACATAAAACAAGTTTCGACTTACCTAAATGCTGGAAAAATAACCCAAAACGTCGATTTCTTATCAAAATAGTGGTGCGAACTTAAATGTTTGACAGGTAGGTCTTGGCCTGTTCGGGAGACCACCTGAGGGAGTGCTAGTACCTCCTTCCTCTGCGCGAGCTGCCGTATCCTGACGTGCATCATGAAGGCAAGTCCGAGCACCACGTACCCGATGTTGGAGTAGACGTGGTTGAAGTCCGAGAGCATGCCGAGGGGGTGCGCGCAGAAGAAATTGTAATAACATAGGTCTTGGTTGCCAGTTTGGAAGACCATCTGTGGAGATTTTTGGAGTTTAGGCACTGGTCTCATCGCGAGCTACTAAGCTATGAACTATTGGCTATAAACACGAAAAGATACGCACTCCCGTGTAAATAAAAAAGACACGGCGATACTCGCCCGGTGGTGATAGCCGATAGCCGGGCGAGTATCGCCGTGTCTCTTTTATTTACACGGGAGTGCGTATCTTTAGTCCGTGTTTAAAGCCCATACAATAATTGTAAATTAATTTATTTAACAAAATGGCACATTTTTGTGTATTTATAATTTATTAGTATGCCTGTATTTATAATTTATGCAGATTTTTTATGCCGACTGGCGGACCACAGCAGAACAATATTGTATGTACCTACCTATGTTCTACAAATAAAGAATTTGATTATTTTGATTATAGTTAGTAGTATTAGTTGCTCAGTAGCTCGCGGTGAGTCCAGTGCCATAGGTTCTGCTTCAAAATGTCCAAGAATTTTCTTGAATAAGTTACTTCTTGCTACTTATATTACATAGTTTGTGTCAAGGAGGAAAATGACATGTTTTAGGCGAGGGCGTTCAATGAAACCCGAATGAAGCGATGGATTCCACAATAGAAGCCCGAACGTAGCGAAGCTCGAGGTTTTGTAACTCAATAAATTGTAAATGCTTCATGCAAGTTCACGCGAGAGTGAAATGAGATCGCTCATGAGCGATAAGACAGCCTATTGTTAACTTCTACTTGTAATCATAATTATTTTACATTGGATTCTGTATTTATCGATATACAGTCAAAGACAAAATAAGGTGTAAACAAAAATGTTCAAAAGTATGTCCGAGTGCACTTTAATTCTGTGTAATATGAACGTCGTAACATATTTATGAGCGGATTCTTTCGATTTTTATTTTTGCACTTGACTGTACATATGTATCATCGGTAGTCGATAAACGAGAAGTCCCTATGACAGCTCAAAAATGCTACCAGAATTCCGATGTCTGGTAATTATGATAGTTATTTAGGTATGAGATTCGACCAGCTATGCTATTCTCTTATTCACACATTCGACGCAGCGTTCGTCAACGAGCTCGACGACGAGACAGCCTTCACTTCGACGTAGAGCGCCATTGTTATTCACTAAGGAAACCGCCTTGCTGTCAGCGCTGTGTCAGCGCTGCCGCAGAGCCTAATAATGGTGTTCACTAATGTACTTTAGACGACACTAGTGTTCGGCGACGAATGCGGCGTGAGTTGGAACTACACTGCGTCGAGAGTGACGTTTAATGTACGTACTTCGTATTCTCTAACGAAAAACAGCGACGAACTCGCCCACAACCTCGCTCACAGCCTCGATTCCTAATGTCAAATCAAACAGCTAGGATTTTAGACAATGCTGTCTCGACGTCGAGCTCGTTGACGAACGCAGCGTCGAATGTGTGAATAAGAGAATAGCATAGCTGTACTGAAGATGTTTGCTCACCCGTTGGTACATGAAGAGCAGTTGGACGACCGGCAGAGCGTATACCACTGCTACAGTCATCGCACTCCAGAAATATCTGCACAAGAGATGACATAATCACCAAATTGACCTTTTAACCGCCAGAGGGCGAACATTCCTTCAACCGCCAGACGCCACGTTATTTAAGCGAAATGGAACTTTTCTGCCCTCCGGCTGGCAAACAGCACATTGCCGGCTGCGCTAAACTAAGTTGCCGCCTGCCGGCTCCGTTGAGCAGAAAAATAGTATACACACCTCGGCCGTTAAATGGGAAATGTCTTGGATCACATGTTTCATCATCATCATCATCAGCCTATGATAGTCCACTGCTGGACGTAGGCCTCTCCTATTGATTATGCGTATAAACACATTAGGAGGTAAATGCCCATACTCACCACGCTCGGCAAGCGGATTGGCGATCGCAGTAATGTGTCCACTATGATGACGCTGCTGCCCATCATCACAAGTTTGTCAGACTACAATTACACAAAAATTGTTAGGCTAGTAGAGTCAATTGCCGCGCCGCGTGGTGACAGCAGTAAGAATACATTTGTCACCACCCCACCTCTTCCCGCGGGAGTCGTAAGAGTCGACTAAGGGATTGAAGTGTCACTGACCATTCTTTAATTTGATTGATGATGGGCAGCGTCATCATAGTGGACACATTACTGCGATCGCCAATCCGCTTGCCCAGCGTGGTGATTATGGGCATTTACCTCCTAATGCGTGTATACGCAAAGTTAGTAGAAGAGGCCTACGTCCAGCAGTGGACTGAGACGGGTTGATGAGGTGAGTAGAGTCAATTATGCTGAGCAAAATCGACCACATTTCCTAAAATTTTTGTCATTGACTCTATCAGCCCATTTATTTTTATCAATCAAAGACGTGATCTAAATGAACTAACTTTTTCAGAAATATTCACCTCCTTCGTCCACGCGTAGCTAATAGGTGCATTCCACGAGAACGTCGGGTACGTGACACCGTACTTCGCGTACATCTAAGAAAGTTACGAATACAATTTTGGTGTATCCTAATTTTATAACTGGGTGTTTATATTTATAGATTCCTCGAAATTTCCATATATTTCTAAGGTGGATGTCATAGCCGTCACGTTACCGACAAAGTAGACTTTTTCGTGGAATGCACCAATAGAAGGGTTATGTCCATCAGTGGACTGAGATCAGACCGGCGGGTATGGGTGGGCCGGCGACTGAACCCCGCTAAAGTGAGGGGCTGATCTAGGATCAGTTCTCGTGGCGAGGAGTTGTCGGATGAGAAGGAATCTCCTACTGAAGAGTACTTATATTATACCTGACAGTTCTGCGTGGTGACGGCAGTAAGAATACATTTGTCACCACCCCAACTCTTCCTGCGGGTGTCGTAAGAGGGTAAGAGCCGACTAAGGGATTAAATCGGCATTGACCATTCTTCGATAGAAGATTTATGATGGGCAGCGTCATCATAGTGGACACATTACTGCCATCGCCAAACGGCTTTCCCAGCAGCGATTATGGGCATTACCTGCTGCGTAGATAGAAGGCTTATGTCCAGCAGTGGACTGCGATAAGCTGACGTACCTGTCAGACCGGCGGGTGTGGGTGGGCCGGCGACTGAGCCCCGCTAAAGTGAGGGGCTGGTCCAGGATCAGTTCCCGTGGCGAGGAGTTGTCGGATGAGAAGGAATCTCCTACTGAAGAGTACTTATATTATACCTGACAGTTCTGCGTGGTGACGGCAGTAATAATACATTTATCACCACCCCAACTCTTCCTGCGGGTGTCGTAAGAGGGTAAGAGCCGACTAAGGGATTAAATCGGCATTGACCATTCTTTGATAGAAGATTGATGATGGGCAGCGTCATCATAGTGGACACATCACTGCCATCGCCAATCGGCTTGCCCAGCAGCGATTATGGGCATTACCTCCTGCGTAGATAGAAGGCTTATGTCCATCAGTGGACTGAGATAAGCTGACGTACCTGTCAGACCGGCGGGTGTGGGTGGGCCGGCGACTGAGCCCCGCTAAAGTGAGGGGCTGATCCAGGATCAGTTCCCGTGGCGAGGAGTTGTCTGATGAGAAGGAATCCGCTATAGACAGATGATTGTTGTTTTAGTAAATCTACGGTATGATTTGTAGTGTGTTGTGGGTAGAAGCGACACAAGAGAAATATCCAACTGAGCAGAAGATAAAGTTGTCGACTTTTTTAGGTATATTCTTGGGTCGTCTCAATCGTTTTTCGTCACCTTCCTAAATTTGTCCGATTCTGCTTTCGTCACCCATTCATTCGTCAAGTTAGTCTGCAGTCATTGTAGTCTTTGACCATAAGAAGTTGTTGACCTTTTTCTTATTTCGACTCGTCGTTTTTTGTCATTTCGGGATCCGGAACAGACCATACATCATATAGTTTTTGATTGCCCCATCACCAGATACAACGGATCGGTCGAAAATTTTAAAGAACTGACAAAGGTCGCGAGTGTATATCTGCAAAACTGTAAATTTTAAATTTTAATTTGATGTAATCACTATTGTCTGAACCAGTGTGTAAATGCCATACGATAAAGAAATAAATTTCGTATTTGGTATTATAAGTTGGTACCGACTTAAGACTATGATAATATACGAAAAACATAGATTTAATAGCGAACATGCCGAAAGAAAATTATGACGAGTTAAGAACGAGACGGATTAAGATAAAGATGAACAACAAATTTGACCAAAGATGAGAAAGACCATCGACGATCGTGACGAATAAAGAATGGGTGACGAAAGCAGAATCGGACAAATTTAGGAACGTGACGAAAAACAAACGAGACGACCCAAGAGTATACCCTTTTCCAGAGAGGTACGTTTATGTATATACGGTAAACGGACTAGATTGATTTGCGTAAGATTGTCTATTAAGACTTTTATTGTGGGTACTAAGCGATATACATATTTTATAGATCAATACTATTTATATGCATCAAAAACAACTTTAAAGTTTACTTAGTTTGGTTATTCGCCGTACGTGTTACAACCCCATCTGCCACCATTTCCAACCTGTTACCACTAGAGTATTTTGGTGGTAACTACTGGAATTTTTTCCCAATTGTTACCACTACAATATTTGGTGGTAACTACTAGAGTGCTTTTTATTTTTGCATTTTTGTAGGATGTTCCAACCAATAAGAGAGCTTTTGCTCTCCCGATAGCAATTTTCTATGGAGCACTCTCACATTTAACTGGGAATTAATTTAATTTACTGGGAAAAAGAAATCCCAGGAATTTTTATTCCCAGTTTTTCCCACTAGTAATAGATGGGAAAAAATGCCCAGTTGTTACCACTGGGTGTCAGATGGGTAACAGGTGGGAATATCCCGCTTAGTTTGCAGTTTGTACTTACATCTGTGCAATTTATCGGCGTACAGAGGGGTGACGTCACTAGTGCCCTCGCGGGATGTGGACGGGCCAGGCTCTTCGTCTATTATTACCACTTGTTCTGTAAAAATGTATATACAGGGTGCTCGTGAGTATCCCGTCACTTTACCAATGTATTTTTAATGTCAAAAGTTATGTATATTATGACACAAGTGCGAAAAACATGAAATTGGAAACTAAAAAGGAAGTTAAGTATGTGAAGTAAGTATGTTAAGTTAAGCGTGATATACGGTGTCCCAACCGGATCTATATATGGGCCAGTCGGCTACATTATGCATGTGAACAGCATGAGCAACGTCGTCCAGAAGTGCTCGACATATATGTATGCTGATGACACATGCATAATGTTTGCTGACAAGGACATAAAAAAAGTACAAAAAAGTGTACAGGATGATTTTATAAACATAATTAAATGGTCGCATGACAACGGCATTATTCTAAATTTAGAGAAAACTAAATGTATGTTAATTAAATCACCCTATTTACAAGGCCCCGTCGAAAGTATTAAAATAATAGGCCATACATACGACTGTTTACATAAGGACCAAAAAGATTGCAAATGTTCTAGTATTGAATTTGTGGATAAATATAAATATTTAGGTTTAACGATAGATACAAAATTTAGTTGGGGTGATCATATAGACATTGTATGTAACAAACTGAGAGCGATTATGGCAAAGTTATATAGTTTAAAAAATATTGTAAATAGAAAAATATTGCACACCATGTATCACTCATTAGCAGAGTCAATAATAGGTTACGGTTTAATTGCGTACGGACGCACTTTTAAAACATACCTCGATAGGATATATAACTTACAATTGAGAATTATAAAGAATATATTAGTGGATAAGAAAACAAAAAGAAATTGCAATCAAAATTATAAGTTATTGTATAAAAAGTTAGAAATCTTGCCAGTACATCAAAAAGTTACATATTTATTATCCGTAGAAAGCTATGGTCACGACAGATTCAAAACGCACAACAAAATATTACGTAATTTTAGGCCAGGGACAAAAAGAAAGTATATAGAATATAGCACTAATAATTATTATGGAAAAAGAACTCGTACACATATGATACCTAAGATTTTCAACCAGCTGAGTGTAACAATAGAAAGGTCTAGTAGTAAACAGATTTTTAAGAAAAATTGTAAAAAATTACTCCTAGATACGATTACATAGATAATTATAATATTTATAACATTATAACTAAGCATTCCACTATGTAAGGAAAAAAAATTTGTAGCATCGCCAGCACAGTTAGCGGTCCGTTAGTGGAGCCTATTTCAAAGACATAGGGTTCACTGACGGTCAGCTGAGGGTGTTGTTGTTTATTTGTTTACGTTGCGTTTAGTAGTTTAGTTAAATATGCAGGTAGATGAGGGTATAGGTACTCATCACACACTATTTTTGTTATTACAGAGCGTATTATTCGCCAACAAACTGTCCACAGTTTGGCGAAAGAAATTGTGTACCCTACCACCTAAGTTTTCTTTTGTGATAAATAAATTAAAAAAAAAAAAAAAAAAGTAAAAAAGTTACATGACATATGTCATTTACGGCCAAAAAATTCAATCTTTTTTTTTGTGATTATTTGAATTTATTCACACATGACCAATGACCAGTAATAGGTTGCAGATAAAGACTTTTTTTAAGTGTTCTACAATTTTTTTTTTTTTTGTTAAACATTTTTCCTTAACCGTTTTCTCATTTTCTCTAACGTTAATCAATGAGTATGTCAAGATAAAAACTCATAGTGAAATAATTTTAATAGTGCAGGCACCTTTCAGTGAGTTGTGAATGTTGTGATTAAAATAGTTTTTTTGAAAAACATGTCATTATCTCTGAAACTAAGCCGAATCCATAAAAGTTCATATGACATTAGTGTCACAAAATGTGGCCAGGAATACACCCTTAAAGTTTGTCGTGTTACTCATTATCCACCCTGTATAATGATTTATTAATAAATCCTACCAACAATTATACATTTTGGATAGCAGACAAGTTGTACAGTCACGTCTAATAATACGTATACATTTCGGAACGTATGTCAAAGGCATAAGTATCAAAATCGTATACATATTATTAGAGTGTGTTTCTTACTGGTTCTTCTCAGGAACGGTGTAGAGTTTGAAGCAGTAGTAGATTTTTTTCTCTCTCTTGATAATGTCAGACGATTCGAAAATGCTTATTATCTTATTAATAAATCATTTACTTGAATAAAGAATAGTTTGACTTTGACTTTCAGAGCCGACCGTACACTATTGGACTCACCAGTACATTTAGTTGTGAAGCAGGAGATGAGGGCGGTTAGAGCGATGAGCAGAACGAGGACTGCTAATAGCACGAGGGCGGCTACCACATACTCCTTGTATGACACCGTGGCTATTATACGGAATCTGTACACGTAATAATATTAATGTATTTCTCCGGGAGGAGGGAACAAAGTGGCACTTTCCTGTTCAAGGACTTTCTATTGCCAGCTTAAAATATAACAATGAAATATGAAAATAAATAGTTCGTTCATAATCGATTACGATTTCTTCAGAAAATAAATATTAAATGTATGATATAACTTTTTATTTTATAGGTATTTTGAATAATATCAAACTTATTTTAGCTGTGGGAGTTGACGCTCGAATCCCTCATTACGTTTAGGATTACACTTTAGAATCCTTCACTACACTCGGGAATATATTATGGAACCGATCACTTCGTTAGAGCTTCAATGAAAGCCCTCGCCGAAAATATATCATTTTTATCCCTTGATACAATCTACTCTTTTCTACTACCTTACTTTTATTTCATATTTACAGGGTAGTACACACATATTTTAATCCTACCTTATAGATGTCAAGACACTTGTCTTGACATCTATAATTATCTTGACCCAGATGTCACCCTGTAGACTTCTACAGGGTGATATCTGGGTCAAGATAAAGTCTGTTTTTGCCAAGACTTTCTATCAACAATTTTTAGAGTACCTTCTCTTCATGTCCCATAATCTTAGAACACCCGGTATAGCATTAAAAGCTTTATTACTGTACATTCGAGTGCAAAAATAAGTATCGAAAGAATCCGTTCATAAATACGTATATGTTACGAGGTTCTTATTACACAGAATTAGAGTGCACAGGGACATATTTTTGAGCATTTTTGTGTACAGCTTATTTTGTCTTTGACTGTACCTGAAACTTTTAACTCTTTTATCGCCCCATACTGCTGTCTCGTGTATCGGCATCTCGCTTGCTCCTGTACACTCCTCATCGCTCTGTTTCACTATGAAGACCACGTAGAAGCCCACAGGAAACATGGATTGCTATAGAAAATAGACGTATTTTATAAACCATGACCAGAGCCCGGAAAATCCATAGGAAAAGAAAAGACTGTCGCAACCAAACTAGGCGCACCATTGCTTGCATGTATCGCGGGAGTAATAGAAAAGTGAAATTCTTTAGGGAATTTCATTTGTTTAAAAAATACAGGGTGCTCGCGAGGAATCCGAAAGATTTTAACTGTGCATTCTAGACATCAAAATAAACAAAAAATATTATGAGACCTAATGTCAAATTCCACAAAAAAAATCCTTTTTTTTTTTACTTTTTGAATACTTTTTAACATTTCCAATACTTTTTATTATAACAGCAATTTGTTAAAATTAATTTTTTAAGTGATTTTTTTTTAGGGACAGGTTTTTTCGTCAAGTCTATTCTTAATTTTTGATTGTCAGGCAAAAAGTATGGTAATATTACAACACATTGTGGTAGCATTGTAATCAAAAAGAAGTTTTGAGACGAGTTACGTCGAAAATTTTTTTTCGAAAAAAGGTTAATTATCTCTGGAACCGAGCCGAATCCAGGAAATTTTATATAACATAAAATACTCTAAATATGCTCAGTAGTTCAGCATTAAAATCTTTCGGTTTCCTCGCGAGCACCCTGTATATTTTGTCTTGTAACAATTTTTTTTGTCCGCAAGTGTGGTGAAAAACATTGTATGCATCACGGTCGGTAAGAGGTATACTAACTCGAGTAATTTCATTAAAAGCCCTCCGCCTAACACTCCCGTTAGTAATACCGTCATTACCTCCCTAGATGCACAATGTACTATAATAATGTTCTATACTATAAACATTGAAGAAACCTTACATAAGTTTACATATTTTATAAATAAATACTTACCGTCAAAGTGATGCCGCCTTTACTCATCATAGTGAAGTGGTAGCCCTGATAGTTGACATCCTGCTCGTTGTCGAACACTGGGCACTGAAATATAACATATTTTAGTGATTACACTACATTTCTAATAAACGAAGAACGGAATGTTTATAGCGAAAATGTAACTGTCAAAGGGATTGACTAAACTATTTTATCGACTTATCGATGTATTACGATAAGTAACTCGAATTTCGATATTAAAATAAAACATGACAGCGTCAGTTATGCTATTTATGTCACTTAAGTTTTCATAAGTGATAGTTTGTGAGCTCATGCGATGTCAATACAAGATGCCCACGAGGAAAGGAAAAAATTCTAACAGCATATTCCTGAGACTAAAAGAAGCAAAAAATGTTAAATGAGTTTTGGTCAAATCTGCAAAAAAAAATTTTTTTTTGATGTTTTGAATGCCTTAATACACAAAAAAAGGATTTTATTAATCAAACTATCGCAAAAAGTGCACTTTAACGTTTTTTTTTTACATTTGCTAGGTAATTAAAGCATAATTTGTTCATTTCATGTCTGTCAATTAAGTGTGACAAGACTAAGACAACATGGTGACAAAATCGTCTCCTAAAATGCGTTTATCATAGCGTAACGGTCTAAACCAGTTTTAAGAAAAAAAAACAAATTTTCTCTTAAAATAGACTGAATCCAGAAAACTTCATATGACATTTTTAACTTCAAATTTGGTCAGAAATCCGCTGTTGAATTTTTTCCCTTTACTCATGGGCACCCTGTATAAAAGTGTTAACGCCTGACATGATTTATTTTAATATCGAAATCTAAGTAACTTATCTAAGAGGTCAAATGCTATAGTATAATCTTTTAAGTTAGTAATGGGCTATTCCTTAACATCGATAAGTCGATAAAATAGTTTAGTTAATCCCTTTGACAGTTAGATTTTCGCTATGAAATTCCGCCCCTTGTTAATAAACGAATGCAGATAATAAATGTATTCGTCCAATATTTTCAGGATACATTTTAGACATAGCGCAGTGTACTTACCGAGTTGTTTTGTATGGAAATTGTCGCGCAGATATCGTCATCAGATTCGATTATTAAAATCACACTCTTTGGTATGGTATAGTTAAACCTGAAAGCAAGAGGAATAAATTTTACAAGCCTCCATTTATTAAAACGCCTTTTCACACCACCTATTCTAAAACAGGTCTTTTCTTCCCTGCTAGGAGGGAACAAAGTGACAATTATCTGTTCTATTGGCGGCCTAAAAAATAAGAATTTAATATGAAAATAAATAGTGCGTTCATATTTAACTAGGATTTATCCAGAAGCGATTAAATGCATAAATATTAAATATATAATAGGTGATGTGAAAAGCAGCAGTGTCACACGGTATCAAAATTATTTTCGTCTTATTCGTTAACGGTTGAATCCCTCATTATGCTCCGGATTCCACTTTATTCTTTATCAACAACCATGTAAAAAACAGCTTACGCCAAGACATTACATATGGAATTATATAAGCTAACAAAATTCTAGTAGTTATAACATTTTATGTCAAAATAATTAAAAAGAAAAATTATAGGGTACAGTGGTATTAAGGTAATGGTTAATTTTTCGTCTAAGTTGTGTACATCTATCAGAAAAAATGTCGGCATTTTGAATCATAGCTAAAAAGTTATTAATTAGTTCCATAGCTCTGTGGGTGGGTGCGTTGGAAGTTTGATGGGTGAGGATGTGTCATGGAATAGTAAGGAGGTCTCTAGGGCGGTGCACTCGGCGCCCCACTGCAGCTGTATAGTTGTTAGGGATGAGGATGGCTATGCGATCGAGCATGGATGGGTTTATAATATATGGTTTTATCATTATATTGTGGAATCCATCGCTTCATACGGGATTCAATTAACGCCCCAATCGCCCCATACAAGCCCATACTAATCTATATTTACTATTCGAGCATAATTGCAAAAAAATATATAAATCGTATTTTCATATTAATTATTAAAAAAAAAACAAAGCTTCATCTCAGTGTGCCTTGATTTCTCTTTTACAAAAATATCATAAAATATAACGTGATAAAAAAAGGTTCAAAGGCGAACTTATGCCTATAAGAGATAACTATAAATATAATTAAACTGTTAAACTCACGTACTACGCTCGCGAGTCGCTTGGATAAACGCAGACTTAGTGCTTGATAATGGAGACCTAGGCTCTCCGAAACAAGTCGCGCGTAGTGACTAAATACATGTGTGTTTAACCGTTTAATTATTTTTATAGTTATTATGTGTCACGAAAGTTTAAATTCAATAATGTATAGTCAGAAAAAAATGTGGTTTACCACTTTCCGACTTTATTACCACTAAATAGAGTCGAAAAGTGGTAAACCACATTTTTGTTTCACGGTACATAATTATACTGTAGAAACAAAACAAAAAAGCGCTGATACGGCTTCATCTCAGCATGATGACTTGATTTCTATTTTACAAAACATATTACAAGATCCAAAGCGATAAAAATAGGTTCAGGCGAACTTATGCCTATAAGAGATGTCTATCTTACCTCAAAGCTGGTAACTTCAGACCTTGAACGTTCGGCGGGTCGCTATCAAACGAAAAATAGTAGTACTTTGGCGAGCTTGGTGTCGAGTTCAGGTATACTTCCTGTAAACAAATATTTATAACTTATAGACAGATACATCTTATCTTTTTGCTGGTAGGATCTCGTGCAGGGTCCACCCGGATAGCTACCACCGTCTTACCCGTTAACCTGCCGCTAAATAGCAGTGTTTGCACTGCTGTGTTTCGGTTTGGGGGTAAGTGAGATAGCCGGTGTACTCGTAATTACTGGCATAGATAGAGGCAATCCATCTAAGTCCTCAGGGTAGGCAGCGCATTTTGATCGCTATGTCCATGGGCCTCAGTTCCTGCTTTCCATCAGGTGGTCTGAAAGCTCAGTTGTCTACCTTCGTCACATAAAAAAAAAACTTATACCAGTCTGTAACGGATAACTGAATATACATTTCGAAATGACATTTCATATTAGCTGATATTTTTCAGCGAATAAATAGAAAAATACCCAGCAATGTTATCTATATATTTTTTATGACTAATAATCAGACATAGAAGTCACGGTGGCACGAAAAAATTTGGCTAAGGACTTTCACTAGATTATTATTTTATCGATAAATTATTATTATTTTATCGATAAATTATTATTTCTTACGCTATGAACTAAAAATAAAACATGGAAGCCGCACGCCATATTAAACTGCCTTTCAAAAACGGTCCTGAATTTTAGTTGACAAGTGTCCCCCTCTTCAATGCATCACGGTAATGAATTTGAATGTCAACCTATAAAACTTACTTACTTAAACCGCCATTTAAAATAGTTGTGATTGGTTCATGAAATTCTACACCGTGTTTTTAGGGTTCCGTAGCCAGAATGGCAAAAACGGAACCCTTATATATTCGTCATGTCCGTCTGTCCGTCTGTCCGTCCGTCACAGCCGATTTACTCGGAAACTATAAATGCTACAGTAATGAAATTTGGTTAAGATATGTGTTGTATGAACCGCTACAGGATTATGATACTATATTGTAAAAAAACCATTGGGGTGGTGGCCCTCCATACATGTAACTGAGGGATAGAACATTTTTTGTTGTTGTAAGTATATAAGCGTGTGGGGTATTAATAGAAAGGTCTTTGAAAATGATATGAAGGTTTATAAATCTCATTTTTATTTAAGCAAATCGTTTTCGATATTTCAGCTCTCAAAGTCTGAAAAATGTGTCCCCCCCCCCCCCTCTATTTTTTAAACTACGCGATATAAATATATGTTACGCACATTAATAAACTTTCTCGAATTAAATTATCTCTTATAGTTTTTGAGGTAGGTTGATTTAACTGTATTTTTTTAATGATAAATTGATAATTTATTTATTTATTTAATACCTTTGGGAAACAAACAGGCATTATCAATACACATAGGTTAAACAAATTACAAATACATAAGCCACATAGCTTCCACTAATGAATATTAAGATTTTAGTTGCTCATGGACATTTCGTATACAGTGTTTAATAACTTCTAATTAACATCATGCAAACGGTACGGATAATGGTACGGAAACCTTCGCGCGTGAGTCCGACTCGCACTTGGCCGGTTTTTATTGATTTCCGTTAAATTGGACAGGTTACTTGGGACTTTAATAGAAGTGAACAGTATTAAAACACAATTTTTAAATTATTAAGAAGTAACAACAATCGCATCAAATCATCATCAAACTTCTTTTGTTTTTTTGTTCTTTTTCTGTTAGTGACCAGTGCGTGATTCAGAACGAAATTGATTAAGAGAGGTTTTGCTTTGCTTTAATTAATTTTCACTGAAAGTAAGAAATTTAAATTTTGCATTTAAGTAGGTACTACATTTAGATTTCCATTTTTAGATTGAAGCCATGCGAATAGTGCAATTAATTTTTTTGCGTAGCTACCGGATAGATAGAGCAAGTTTTTAAAAGCTAAACGGTATTTTTTTTATGTCATTTTATTTTTTAAATGCTCTTTGAATTTTTGAAATCACTGGGTAATATATTTTTTTTTTTTGACATTTTATTTTTTCTTAGCGTAAAATATATAAAATACGTAAAATCGCGGAATATACATAGGGGTGATTTGGATAGCCCTTGAGGTCCTCTACCACCGTTTAATTGACGTTATTCTATTAAACTTACTCGATATAAAACTGTTAAACTCTGAAGCAGAGTACACAAAAACCCATACGAAAAAAAAATGACGTTATTGCCACCGCGACGCGACTTCTATGTCTGATCATCATCATCATTTGCCTACCTTGTCGACCTCAACGAAGAAATCCCGGACCCGTCGCAGTTTAATGGAGACCGGTACGTCGGTAGGGTTCGATGTCGTTATGTGTATCATTGGCCGATTCACCGTCGTTATATCTGAAACGTAACTCTCATGTCAGTATAACACAACTCCTTCCTTATTCATAAACGGCTCCTAATGAAGCCGCTAAGTATAAATATAGTACAGTCGACGTCAAAGATATCATTACGGTTTATGTGCCAAAAATATATTTACACGACCTTAATGAAAAGGCAATAAAGTCGTGTAAATATATTTTTGGCACCTAAACCGTAACGATATCTTTGACGTCGGAATTACTAACGAGAGTGTTAGAATGGCTTTTAATGACCCGAGTTAGTATTCCGCTTACCGACCGTGATGCATACAATGTTTTTCATTACACTTGCGGACAAAAAAATAAGTTTTAAGACAATATATTATTTTATGACGTACAGCAGTGTTATTCACTAAGGAAACCGCCTTGTTGTCAGCGCTGTGTCAGCGCTGCGGCAGCGTCGAGCCTAAAAATGGTATTCACTAATGTACTTTAAACGACACTAGTGCTCGGCGACGAATGCGGCGTGAGCTGGAACTACACTGCGTCGAGAGTTTGACGTTTAATGTACGAACTTCGTATTCTCTAACGAAAAACAGCGACGAACTCGCCCACAACCTCGCTCACAGCCTCGATTCCTAATGTCAAATAAAACAGCTAGGATTTTAGACAAGGCTGTCTCGACATCGAGCTCGTTGACGAACGCAGCGTCGAATGTGTGAATAAGAGAATAGCATAGCAGACATTTCTATTACTCCCTAGGGAATTCCACTTTTCTATTACTCCCGCTACGCATGCAAGCAATGGCGCGCTTAGACAGCAAGTGTGATGAAAAAATAATTTGAATTTGCTAGCATCCTCGGTAGCTCGGTACAATGCCACAAGGGCCAATCTTAGATATAGGTTGGGTTAAGTAGATTAGTTAGATTTAATCTATACTGGGTGACATCGGAGTCGTGATCCAAACTGTGAGAAACGTGTTAAGATGGTCTTCCTAAACAATGTTCTCTATGGGACCTATATGAACAAACATACTTTTTTTACGACTAGTAAAGTTCGAGTTCATTAATATGTATACATTTCTCCATACTAATCCTTTCCAAATGTGTTTACATAATTATGAAACGAGACTGGAAGTTATGAACACTTCCGCACCGTTCGGTATGGAAACAGTTTTTTTTTCGCGATATTCATATTTGTTCCATGGGAAACCTTGTTGAGAATGACCATCTTAACACGTTTCTCACAGTTTGGATCACGACCCCGATGTCACCCAGTATTATATATAAATTGTAGTTTTGAAAATAAATATATATTAAAAATAATTGAATTTGAATTGCAGAATGGCATCAGTCTGTATAATCTGTGGACGCAGGTGTCTGCGTATAGCAAGAACGAAAGGGATGGTCTTATGAAACTTTTTACTAGTGGAAGTGAAAAGGAACGATAATCGTCCGTCCTTATCACTGTGCCACTATTTTTTGTGTGTGTGTGCATTAGATGCTAAATGTAAGTGCCAGACAAATGCGTTGAATACGTCACTAAGTGCCACACACACAAGTATCTTCTTAGTAGTAAGTGACTATGTCTATCCCTCTTAGTGGCACACTATGTGCGGCCCCTCGGCGTCCACAGATTATACAGACTGGTGCCATTCTGTATAATCTACTATATTAACGTGTGTATGTTAACTCACTGGGCCCAGCGTCATGTGGACAGAGAGTGCGCGCCATATCGTTGGTGCGTGAACACCAGTTGGGCGTCTGCACCACCAGAGGGAGCTCCCATGATGACACACCTGTGGATAAACAATAGGCATGATGACTGGCCCCGATTTCACCACATTGACAAAGCCTACAATTGTAAATTTACTGTTTCTCCAATCTGGGGCGTCTATAGGCTACAGTTACAGTTTACCATCGGAACTTTGAACTGAGTTTTAACAGTTCGCGCGGACATTTGGAACATAATTCTTTTCGTTGTCTTGATTATACCACTCTATCATGCTCTTCAATGCATCACGGCATCGAATTTCAATGTCAAGCAATAAAAACTTAAAGCTCCATTTAAAAATAGTTGTGATTGGTCCATCAAAGTTTTGATTGGCTATCACTACATAGTATAAAATAAAGTCACTTTTCTGTCCCTATGTCCCTTTGTACGCTTAAATCTTTAAAACTACGCAACGGATTTTGATGAGTTTTTTTTAAATAGGTAGAGTAATTCAAGAGGAAAGTTTGCCAAGGATGTTGCGCCGAAATATGCGCGGTGTTAGGAAGGTGTCCTGCCCATCTCAGCACAATAGAACAATTGTTTTTGGGGGCATATTGATCTGGCGTTAGACGTTCATGTTATATATGGTCGCAGCAAAGCAGCTAAATAGGGGGTACCTTTCTGCTGCGTGGCGGTGACGAATACCGGGTGGTCGCCGTCGATGCCGTCCGTGGTAGACACGTGCACCCGCGTCGGTAAGTGTCGCCATTTGTCCGACTCCTGCGCATATAGACACATCATCAGCCTATTTTAGTCCACTGCTGGACGTAGGCCTCTCCTATAAACTATGCGTATACACGCATTAGGAGATTAAGGTGGCCGTGTGGTGACGGCAGTAAGAATACATTTGTCACCACCCCAACTCTTTTCGCGGGAGTCGTAAGAGTCGACTAAGGGATTGAAGTGTTACTGACCATTATTTGATAAAAGATTGATGATGGGCAGCAGCGTCATCATAGTGGACACATTACTGCGATCGCCAATCTGCATGCCGTGTGGTGATTATGGGCATTTACCTCCTAATGCGTCTATACGCATAGTTAGTAGGAGAGGCCTACGTCCAGCAATGGACTGAGATAGGCTGATGATGTATGTATGTATGTACTCGTATACCTATGTATAGAGCGTGAAGAGAGATCGGTCGCTAGACGAATCCAGCTGGGTTGGGTTGCATTTACTAACCTGTCGCACATTCTTAAATCTAAAATCCCCCAGTGCCTTTAAGACGAAGGTGTACGTGGCGTTTCCTCCTCGGCTATGGGAAAAACCCTCGAAGTAACCCGCGTACCATATATATTACATTAAGTCACTAAATGCTTACTAAAATCGCCACTGCCTATCAGTGGCCAGTGGTCAGAGCCTCAGAGGCCTAAAACTATTTAAACAATGCGTCTTGCCCACCCTCACTTACGGATCAGACACTTGGAAGTTCAACAAGGAAGTTCTTCATAAAATGAACGTGACAAAGGGCCATGGAGCGAACCATATTAGGTATCTCCCTTGTTGATCGTGTATCCAACAGCGAAATCCGGCGCCGTACGGAAGTACCAGCGGCCCTACCGCGAATTTCGAAATCCGCAAATTTCGAGGATTTGTCTCTCTCACTCTAATGACGCCTTCGTTGAAGTGTTAGCGAAAAATACTCGAATTTCGATTTTCGTGGTAGTAACCCTAACGTCTAAACTAACGCAGCTGAAGTGGAGATAGGCTATATATAAAAATATGAATACTGAAGGGCCTGAGACATATTTAAAATCATAGGCAAGTAACAACTTCAGTACAAAATCTGACACGCTCGGCCGCCATACAAATGAATGAACTTGTTTCTTCTATCCAAATCTAATTCTGTGGGAGCCCCACCCTAATAAAGAAGAGGCCTAAACCCATCTGAGCAGTGGGTGGACACAGGCTGAATAGAAGAAATTGATTGGATAAAAACCTCGGTAAAGTCCAATATTTGTTCCGTAGTTGCATTCACCGTGATGTTGATGACGGAATCATATTCATATCTGAAATAAATAAATAAAACTGTTACATTAGAACCTCTATTATCCGAGATTCTGAATAGCGCGTTGATAAACCGTTCAGTTATCCAAACCTGGTGCAACTTTGGTAGCAAATTCGATTCAATTACGTTCGATACCATAGATATATGAAAGAGAGAGATTTGTAACGAAGCGAAATTGTAATGAGTCTCGGTGTCTCCGAGGTCGGGCCTTTGCCACGCTGTGATTGGCTAAAGCGCGGAGTGGGGCTACCATACGACGCGGCACTAGAGAGGAGGCTACGTCGATAAATTATTATCCATAGATATTTGATAAGGCCGGAATATTAAGAAAAACATTAAAATCGATCTATCATTCAATAAGAAAGAAATACAGTCTAAAATAAGGACCGTATCGAATTATAAGTAGACAAGATAAAAGTGACACAACTTTAATATTAAGTAAAATTTCGAAATAAAACAAAAAAAATAAATTAAAATATAACACTTTTTCTAGAACTATGTTCTAAGAGACTGCCATAGGACCCTTATTTAGCCGTCAATTTTACTTTCTTCTGGATGTCCTTCATTCGATTTTGGACGACAACATTTGCTATATTTCCTGACACCCTGTTCCACTTTTTTTTTAAATCGTCGGCTGATGTTGCAGCTCTGGCATTTTTTGAAGCTGCCGCTTCATAAAAGCAAAGTACCTTTCGATTGGGGGTACTTCAGGGCACTTGGAGGGATTCATGTCTTTTTCGACTATATCAACCTTGTTTGTTTTATGCCATTCAAGGGTGGCTTTCGAGTAATAGCATGACGCCAAATCAGGCCAAAACAAAGTAGGCATCCTATGCTTTTTAATGAGAGGCAGCAGTCTTATTTTTTAAATACTCTTCTTGGTATACTTCAGCGTTTAAACTACCTGTGGTGAAAAAAAAAAATTAAACGCATGCTACGTTGACAAATTGCTTGCCATACGAGTATTATTTACCAATTTTTTCAACACTGATGGCTGTATCTTGTTTAGAGAGAATTTTTCCAGCGGGCATGGTACAATACTAAGGTCCAGGGGTCGTTTATAAATCTAGTGTGCAGTACATTTCGTCGTCCATGATAATACATTGCTTTTTCTTAGTCAGCACATAATCATACAGTTTACTTGTCCGTTTTCTAACTGATACGACTTTTTTCATCTCTTTTAGGTTGTTTCTGTTTTTTATATGTCTTTAGATTACGTCTCTTTTTAATTTTTTGTATCATAAAAGACGGAGTTTTCGCTTTTTTGGTAGCATTGGACAGAGAGAGTTGGATTTTGTAAAAATATTCGTACTATTTTCTTATGCAACGATGGGTCCCATGGTCCCTGTTTTCTTTCACTCTTGGGCAGATATTCTAAAGTTAAAGTGTTGGCTAACTTATTTATCGGTTTGTATATGCCTGCAGAAGTGAACTTATACTTTTTAACGAGCTTTCTTATTGTTATGCCCTTAATTTTACACCAGTCGTCCAAAATTATTTTCCGTGTCTCTAAGTTAATCAGATCCATTTCATTGATTTTAACGGAATGACATATTGTTTCTGACCTTAAATCATACCCATTAATATGGTTCATAATAATATACTGAACAGTTTTTGTTCTATAAAGTTGAGTATACGTATTTATAGGACCCTGAAGTTGTCTACTTACATTTAGATACGGTCCTTATCGCATTGAACTATGTGTCTAATCTTTATAAACATATATTTGAATATGATGAACGAAGCAATTTATTAACGACATTATCTGATTTGTTGCTGGGAATCAAATGAACCAATAATGATTTAGACGGATGTACCTACCCTTAATAAAGATGATGTTATCTTCCGTTTCCGCGATGGTCACATATTTAAATAAAACAATTTCAACTTTTGACAACGGTTATTGTAAGAGGCTCAAAATAATGAATATACGCGATATAATCCTTTTATATTGTTTTACCTTTATAAGGATAAGATACAAAGGTCAAAATATGTAAGAAAAATTGAATATGATCAAATACATCAACAATTTGTCGACGTTTATTTTATTTAATATCGGCACGGTCAGTCGTACCTCTAGTTCGTGGCCTGCTCGCAGCGGCCGTACCAAGAAATGATAGTACGGTTGTGAATATCGCTAGCAATTCGATACATTGCACGGTCGCTAACCAAATTGCAACTTGCTTGCTATTCTAAGCCGTCAATGTAAAACGCACGTACAATTTGTCACTGAATAGTTCAACGAATTGGTACGCCCAAGACAAATCATTATGACATTTATGTCAGCGGTTTGTTGTTATATATTATTTGTAAAAATACGTGGTTTTGTCAAGTAATAACTAAAAAAATCAATACTTACATGTGGTACGTGACTCTATACTCCTTGAAATTTTTATTTACACTTCTATTTTTACAAGAAATAACGGCACAATTCGGCATTTTGCGGATATGTCCGAGCTCATTCTGTAGTCGCGGGTAAGTTGCGACTGGCTCATAGGGCGCGCATCTGTCACACTTATAAAGGCCAATGGGCCATAACGCTGCGACATGTTCCATGCCTTCGTTAGCTATCTATACTGATCTGTGTTCGATACCTACAGACTACGCTGCTGACAACTTGTCGCTCTGTCCTAGGTACCTATAGGTGGTTCAATCAATTTTTTATTGTCACGCTTAAAATTATAGTTGTTGTTGTATTCTGGCCATTTTTTCGTAAATCGACATCAAACGTGCCTATTTTGCGTAGTCCCAACGCTGGTCTGGTACTTGTTGGGGACTTCACATACACCCTTGAATTTCTTCACAGGTGTATGCAGGTTTGCTCACAATGTTTTCCTTATTTAAATATTTATCACACGGGTTACTCACGTAATTTAAGTCGATAATCACGAAATTTAAGTAATTACTTAAATTACTTAAATTACGTGAGTAACCCGTGTGATAAATATTTAAATATTTGAGTCTCACGTTAGTTATAATTCTAAAAATGTTTTCCTTCACCGTAAAGCACTTGTGAATATCAAATGATATTTCGTTCATAAAATTACAGTTTAAAAGCATATAAAATGTACATTATGTCATTTTTTACATTTATGTAGGCTTTCTATTGTGTAACTAATGATTTTAGTAGGGCATAATAATGTAACATAATTCATATGTAATATTTTCAGGGTACCCATACCCTCTCACATACCAAGTTTGTTTATTCGAAGTTTTTTAATGAAGGGACTATAAACTGAGACATTTTTGTTTAATTTTATATTTTAATAAAGGGACTGTAGAAAGTGTAATTTTTGTTTAATTTTATTTCCATTAGGCTTTTTGATTATACAAACTAATCTCGTTCTCAATTTGTTGGGATTACCGAAGTTCTACTGTATGTATAAAACATAAAATTTGTGTCCATTAACCTTCAGTATACGAGGTGGGGTAAACCAGACCCCAAATGTATGGAAACATCATATATAAATTTTTCACCTCATAAGCGGAGAGTTTGGGAGGGGAGGCCTATGTACATTAGGGTGGATCGATTTTTTTATTTTTGGAAATTCATAAAATAATCTTTATGGATCGATACTTCGTGGCTAAAGAAACAGAAAATATTATGATCATTTTTGGATTTACTTTTAATTTCAGAAAAGCTTTCAAAACTATTACACCAGATATGATGCTAAAAATATACGAATCTTACGTCAGACCTATACTGGAGTACGCTTTTCAAGCCTGGAGTCCCTACTTTGCCAAAGACATTGAGATGCTAGAGAAAATCCAACGTAGCTTCACAAAACTGCCAAGGCAACTTAAAAACAAGCCATATGAGGAAAGGCTAAAAGAACTAAAGCTAACTACTCTAAAAGACCGCAGAAAACGTGGGGACCTAATAGAGACGTATAAGATACTAACTAAACATTATGACCTCAAGGATTTTCATGAGATGTTCAAGCGTAATAACAACACTCGTCTGAGAGGTCATCACTTAAAGCTAGAGAGTATCAGATCTCACAGTAATTCTTTTAAACACTTTTTGAGCAACCGAGTAGTGAGATGTTGGAACAAACTCTCAGAGGACGTGATCTCAGCTCAAAATGTGAATAAGTTTAAAAATGGACTAGACAAGCACATCACATCTACAACTTGACTATGATTATTGTCACAATGATCACTGGATACAGGCTACATCAGTTTTCTAACTGCCTGCCTGCTTATTAAATAATAATAATAATAATTTGTACTTCGTTTATAGGCCCAAACATCGATTCTATTTTTAAGGTTTTTTTAAGAAAAGTCAGTAGTTCGTGTATATTTTCTGTTTTAATATAATAATAATAAAGCCTTTTATTTCCTTATAAGATACAGGTTGTTGTGCAAAATAAATTTGTTTGACATTTTAAAATTAAGGACCCTTTTGGGTGTAGGCCTCCTCCAAACTTTTCCAGTCTGTCCTGTTCTGTGCCGTTTTGATCCAGCTTGGACCCGCGATCGATACAATGTCGTCTTTCCATCTGGATTGTGGTTTACCGCGTTGTCTTGTACCTTGCGGTCCTTGCCATTCTGTAGTCTCTTTGGTCCATCTCTGGTCTTCTAGTCTAGCTAAGTGACCAGCCCATTTCCATTTCATGGATCTTGAGTGTTCTAGGGCATCTATAACTTTAGTTATGTTCCTTATATCCGAGCATCTCTTCTTGTCAATAAGTTTTAGATTGAGTATGCTTCTCTCCATGCTTCTTTGGCACACTTGGATATCCTTTACTGTCTTTGAATTGAAGATCCATGTTTGGCACCCGTAAGTGAGGCAGGGAAGTATACAGCTATCCAGGACCTTGCGCTTCAATTTCATTGGCAGGTTTGATTTTAGAACCTCTTTGTAACTCCAGAATTTTTTCCATGACATATTAATTCTTCTATTTATTTCTTCATAATGTCTACTTTTTCTGAATGATATTTGTTTTCCTAAGTATATATACATATTTTTCCACGTAATCTAGTAGGTTTTCATTCACATGTATGGGAATTTGGGGTCCATTGCTCATTATTTTTGTTTTTGTGGTGTTAAGTTCAAGCCCAATATCCTTGCTTACATTACAAAGTTCGTTTATCATACTTTCTAGTTGCCTTGGGTTTTCTGACATGACTTGGGTCTTTAATCAATTATTTAATCCTATACAAATCTTAGTCTCTTTGGTATAGTTTTATGAAGCGAAATCAGTCCCAAAAAGTATCAAGGATAGTATGCATAAGTCAAGGATATCTTAAGGAACACGGGAAGAATAGCCAGATATATTGACAACAGTCCCATAATTTAGAAAACTGCATACAAAAAAAGAAAAAAATGTCTGGAAAAGATAGTTTGGAAGAGGTTTCGAAGAAGCTGTACTGTGAGTACCTGAAATGCAGTAGTGACACAATAGTACTACAGTCAGCTAAGATAAGGCTTCCTGGTTAATTTCCAAAGCCTGAAATTATAGCTACCTAACTATATTGACCCGATTTTTTCATTTGAATTTGCCAGTTTTTTATCGGTACACCCCTTAAATGATTTAATGTGCCTTTTCTGAGATGTCTGGATGCTTAGCAAAGTTGCCAATTGCTAATGCTTAGTAGCGTAGCGTAGTTTTTCCTCTCTGTCACTCTTTCATATTATTGCGACAAAACAATTAGCTTTCGTTAACGATTGACGATTAAGCGCTAGCGATTGGCAACTTGTCTAAGCACCCTGATCGGTCAATTTAATAATAAATTTCCATTTAATTTATTTGAAAATGAATTATAGTTATATTAATATACCTACTTCTTCATACTATCAGTGACAAATTGATAATAATAATTTGGCGCGAACATAAATAAATTTAATATCTTTCCACGACACATTTTATTGATAATATATATAAATACGAATATTATAAAAGCGAAAGACTTTCTGCCTGTCTGTCAGTTAACTCTTTACAACTGCTGGACCGATTTTTGTTTTTGATTTGGAGATATTCTGACACATGAGAAAGGACAGGATAGTAAAGCTGTGATCGCGAAAATCGCCTGTGTGTTTGTGCAAAAGTCGCGGGGACAAGCTTGTTGTGATATAAATCAAATAGGTAACGAGATATTTGAGCGTTAAATTCAGTTTATTGTGGACCAGTGTAGCCATACTATGAGATATGCATAGAAAGTAAACGCGAGTTAATACTGTAGCGGCAGCTCATGGTAGGGCTACAGTAGCCGTATCATGAGTTGGAAAGTAAAGGATACGTTAGGTTTCACTCGATACGTTATACATTCTATCGCGCTCGCACTAACATATTGGAGCGAGCGTGATGGCCTGTAGCCGTACCATGATCTGCCGCAGCGTTATTAACATACCTGGGATAACTCGGGGCATTTATACGAAAGTGATGTAGCAAAATATTTTATCGACTAAAAATATATCGATGTTACTGTGAATGACAACATCAAAATGTTATTCGGTATAAATAAATATTAGGTACTTACTCTTCAATTAAAATAAAAAATAAATTTAAACGGGTAGTTACGCGTTTATTTTAAAATAATTTTCAAAATATACAATTAATATTAAAATATCAATATTTAAATTGTCATTTTGATTAAAATGACATCTGCATACTTTTACAATCTGAAGAGGCCCGATATCAGATATGACATCGAACCTCTGTACTTTAATCGAGAATCATCTTTTATTACAATTATATCGACATCTTTTTAATCGATATCAAATCCCTATAACTTGCCCCCAGTTATCCCAGGTATGGTTATTAAAGCGCGTTTACTTTCTACCCGCCGGCTCGCTCGCGCCAATACGCTTAAGGTACGTTTAAACAAAAAGAGCATTCCGCGAACCTTAGGTAACTCAGAATTTTTCCGTTTACAGAAATTCCCTTTTTTTCCCAATTTAGCTTTTCGAAAATATGTTGAAGCACAGATATGAATAATTTAGGGGATATGGGGTCACCCTGTTTTGCTCCTCGTTGTATTTTAATAGCTGGTCCCGTTTTATCTAGTTTCACTCTACTTGTGCTTTTCTTATAAATATTTTTCAGTATGTCTATGTATGTATGGTGAACTTCTTGGTTTTCTAGAGCTTCCCAAATGCTTTTATGGCTGATGGTATCAACAGCTTTCATATAATCAATGAAGCACATGTATAAGATTCTCTTTCTTTCTACATATTTTTCTACTATTTGGTCTACTGTATGGATATGATCAGCTGTGGAAAAACCAGTTCGAAATCCAGCTTGTTCTATCGGCTGTCTGGCTTCTATATAAGGTGATATTCTTTTTTCTAATGCCGATGAGAAGACTTTATATAGGGATGGTAATAGGCTAATCGGGCGATAGTTCCCTATATCAGTGGGGTCTCCTTTTTTATATATTAATGTTATATTTGATTCTGTCCAAGAAATGGGCACCCGTTTGGTTTCTAAGATTTTATTAAATAGAGAGGTCAGGGGGTTAATTAATATTTTCTTCGCATATTTTATGATATCATTTGATATGCCATCTGGTCCTGGGCTCTTGTCGCTCTTTAGTTGTTTGATGATCTTCTCTATTTCCAAGGATGTAAAAGCAGGAACTTGTGTTGGTAGAGAGTCTGCTGTGGTTTTCTTTCGTTCTGTTGAACAGGCGCTGTCCTGATCCTGGTAGTCTGTAGTCTCATATAGTAATTTGTAAAATTCTGTGGCTATGTCTATTATCTGGGTTCTTGACTGGGCTGACTTATCGGTATTAATATTCTTTAAGGTTTTAATCCATTGTTTCCCACTATCTAGAATTTTGTTGGCTCTTTTTAAACTTCCATAATTTGTTAAATTTTCTTCTATCACTTTTAGCCTATGATTGTTGTAGTCTCTTTTTATTTCTTTGTTAATGGATTTGTATAAGCAACATAGTTCTTTCTTTTCTTCAGTGTTCAGTGACTTTTTATTTATTAGAATTTGACGATTTTCTGTTTTACTTTTATGTAAAAACAAAATAACATTATTTGTCATAAATTTAGAATTTGCACAATTTAATTACATGAAAATTATAACCAGTACCGGCAAAAACTGGTTTTCAACTTTGAGGCTCTTGCGGCAGTACTTGTCAAATGACTACCGGAAAAAGATGTAGTGTTAAAGAATGTTACTTTTTACGACCATCATTTTATTGGCCCGCGGTTCCATAAATCCAAAAAAAAATTTTTTTTTTCATACTTCAATGTATGAACCAAAATTTTTTTTCAAAAATTTCTGAAACGCGGCCCTATAAGAATAACCTGTTTAAAAAGTAACATCTTCAACAATATATCTTTTTCCGATAATAATTCGGGAAGTACTGCCGCAAGAGCCTCAAAATTGAAAATCTTTTTTTGGAGATACTACTAACAATGTTCATATAATTAAAGCACGCAAATCCAAAATTTATGCAAAACAATCTTATTTTGTTTATCCATAAAAGTAAAACAGAAAACATCCATGCTCATCTGAGTTTTCTTAAAAAAACCTTAAAAATAAGGGTGATTTTCAGGCCTCTAAATGGGGTTCAAAATGATAAAATATCCAAAAATGGTCATAATATTTTTTGTTTCTCTAGCCACAAAGTATCAATTCTTAAAGATTATTTTATGATTATCCGAAAATAAAAAAATCAATCCACCCTAATGTACAGCAGTGGATGTCTTTGTCTGATATGATAATGATGCAGAGGGTTAAACCCGTAAACATTAAAATAAGT